>APFE031649999.1:23440-61255 GCA_000404065.3 Pinus taeda | reverse complement strand
AATAATTAAAAACAAAATATAAGCTATGTATTGATGCTTGGAATGATTTGATTGGCAAAGGATATCATTGGCCAATAGATCTGCAATTAGAAGAGGCTTTGGACAAATGAAATTGAAAACAATAAATCAGAAAATTGATTTTGTTTCCAAAATTCGGAGCCTGATCTTCTGCCTAATTTTTGGCCCAATAAATGATCAAATCTGTTGGTGAAACCTCCTTCAAAATGTTCTCCTTGATTTTCTCTTTCCAATGAGCTGTCCTGAGCCTCATTTGGCCAAGTAGAACTCAATTTATGAGCTTCCAAAGTTGATGGGTCAAATCTGATGTAAATCTGGAAATTCTTTTGCTGGACTAAAAAATGAGAATTTAAATTAAAAATTAAATCCTAAATTAGTTCCTAATTAATTCTAATTTAATTGCTAATTATAAACTAAACTATTTATTAATTTAACTAACTAATATTTAATTAACGATTTATAAACAAATCGATTCTAATTAAACAAAAACTAATTAATCTAAATGATGTTTAAATTTTAATTTAATCAAATTAATTAAATGTCATTAATTAATTAATCTGATTAATTTAAAATTTCTTAACTAAATATTATATATTAATTTAAATAATATAATACATTACATTTTATTAATTAATATAATATATTAATTAACATGTTAATATATAAGCTAATATTAATATATATATTAACCTATCCTACGTATTAACTCCACTCATATATATAAACTAATATATAAACTAATGTAAATACACTAACTTATACCAAAATGTTACATAAACTAACCTACACCATACGTAAATGTTCTTATTTTTTTAAAATCTCAAACTAATACAAAAGTTAAAACCCATGTGTAATAAACTTACGGTAATGCCCTTAATGCTCCTTTGTATCGGCGAATCGGGAAGAAGGGGATATCGGGGGCCCATAAAAAATCATGTGAAATGCCGATATATAAATGATGCGATATATCGCATCGGGGTGACTCAAGGGGTATATCGGGGTCCATAAAATATGTTGCGAATAAATTCCCGATGCGAATAGAACTCTCGATATGATCATTTTATTTATTTTTTATATTTTTATTTTTTGTTTTTAAATTTAAATTAATTAAATAATATTATAATATAATATATTAATTAATTTAATTTATTTTAAACTTTACATTTTCATTTTTATTTGTTTTTATGAAAACATAAGTTTTTTAAAACTATAACTAAAAAATAATAACTGCACACTTGAAATGTTGGTTTTTGAGATTAAGATTTGATTTTAGAACAATTGGGAGTGAATTTCTTAAGTCCCCGATGCTTATTATTTTGGCTGCATAATGAAAATGTTAGTAAACCCTCTACGAGTTAATATTTAAACTGAATGCGTTATTGGACAAATTTATTTACAAAATGCGATATTGTACATTTTATGCATTTTTAACCCAAGCTAGATAAATGATGAGATTTCAAAGGAGTGCCATTTTCAAACCAGTTGACCAAATGAGGCGAAACAAGCGTTGATGGGAAGCTTATAAAAAATCGATTCTAACAAAGCAATCAAAACAAGAATCCAATGAAAACTAAAAATTAAGAAAAGCATAGGGCAATCAACTAAAATAAAAATCCAAAAAGGTGCCCAGCCCAAATTTTATAGAAAGGGTCCCCATTATTTGAAGTCAAGAAGTCAAAAAATGAGGGGTTGTGTTTTTACCACAACAATTGGATAATATTAATGGCACAAAACAATGCTTCAACATCCTCATCCTTTCTTGATAATGCATCTGCAACAAAGTTTTGCTTCCCTTTTTTGTATATGATTTCAAAGTCATAACCCAACATATTTGTGACCCATTTTTTCTAATCTTCTTAATATAATATTTGTTCCAAAAATTATTTAAGACAATCATGATCTATTTTTACCTTGAAATGTCTTCCCATTAGATAAGGTCGCCATTTCTTTAGTGCATGTAGTATCGCCAACATTTCCTCCTCATATATACATTTTTGTAAATACTTTCCTTTGATTGGATGACTTTCAAAAGCGATGGTCCTTCCTTCTTGCATTAAAATAGAACCAAATCCATTTCCTAAGGCATAACATTCCACAATAAAGGTTTTCATTAAGTCTAGCGTAGCTAAGACTGGTGCTTGACACATTGCCTCTTTAAGATGTTCAAAGGCCTTAGTTGCTTCTGGAGTCCAATAAAATGTAACTTTCTTTAGTAATGATGTCAAAGGTACAACCATTCTCCCATAATTCTTAAAAAACTTTCAAGAATACCCTATCAACAAGAGAAATCCTTGAATATGATTTATGGTTGTGGGGATTTTCCATTCCTTGATGCCCTTAATTTTGTTAGGGTCTATCTTAACACCCTCATGAGATACAATATGACTCAAATATTCCACCTCTTATACTCCAAAGAAACATTTGGAGGTTTTTTCATATAATTGTTTCTCCTCCAATAATTTGAGAACCCTGTCAACAAGTTCAACATGATCCTTCCAAGACTTGTTGTAGATTATTATATCATGAAAAATAATAACACAAATTTTCTAAGGGTTTGAAAATGGAATTCATCAAACCTTGATATGTGGAAGTTGCATTAGTAAGGCCAAAAGGCATGACCAAAAATTCATAATTACCCTCATGAATTATAGATTTTGTTTTCAGAATGTCTTCAACCTTCATTCTAATTTGATGATATCCTTAACCAAGATCCAGCTTGGTGAAGTAGATTGTTTCATGTAATTCGTCCAAAAATTCATCAATGACAGGAATGGGAATTTATCTTTAATAGTGAGCTTGTTGAGCTCCCTATAATTTATCTTTCAACTTTTCTTGCCAACCTAAATGCCTTCTCCAATGAATCGCGTTCCTAAAGGAGAACTTCATGCTAGAAGTTAACCTTTAAAGTTCCTATGAAAACATCAATCCTATGCTCCTCTAGAATATTAGTTACCTTGATATTCAATTTTTGGAAGTCCTCAATGTGCTCTGCATTGAACGCTTTTGTTTGAGATTTATCAATTGGCTAAAGAAGGTGTTGCTCATTGTATCCTCATAATGTGCTATGATTTCCTCCGTAAAAATTGACCAAGTGATGTGATTTATGAGAACAAATCCATCAAAACCATACAAATTTATTGGTTTCTAAATACAAAGATGCAATGTGTACCTTTTGTGTGTGATGCACATCATGGAGATCAAAATATTGCTCCATATGTAGTATCCATGTTATCGGATCCTTTCCATCAAACTTACTCGTATCAATCTTTAGAATGTGGTGGGTCTTAAACCCAACATTAGAGTCTCTAAAATCATGATTAATGTTCCTTTTGTTCTCATAATGAATTTCATGGAATACCTTTTGACCATTAGGAAACATTTCTTGTAGCAATTTTGTCAAACCTTCCTTCAAACCTTCCATATCTTCTTTTAAACCATTCATGTCACCTTTTAAGCCATCCATGTCACCTTTTATTTCTGATTTTAAACCATCCATGTCACATTTTATTATTCTTTTAAACCATCCATGCCCCCTTTTAGTTCATCTTTGGTTTATCTCTGTGAGAGTGAAATTTCTTGCACATGGTCCCGTAATTTTGATATATCATGTTGCAATTCTTCCTCTCCATGCGTCATAGTAGAGCCTTCTGAGGGCTTAATGGGTGTAGAATTCTTTTTCTTGGGAGTAATTTTAGAACCCAATACTGATATATATGCTTCAATATGCCCTTGGAATCACATAACACTGGTTTTTCAAACAAAAGTTATGCAATTTTTAAAAATAATACACATTTTTTTCTTGCTTTTAGGAGCTTGATCTTGAAATGGTCGTAAATTTGTTATTTTGGATCTCCAAGTTCTAAAATTTGTTCATGTGGTATCCCTCTGATTCTTCTTTACAACCCCACAATTCAAAACAAGATTGGATTCTTCAAGAAATAGTTATGCCAAATATCCCATGATGACCTAATTATGGACTAGTTCAGTAGAGCTAAGTTGTACGTGATGCCAGGTGTCACTTTTTCAACCTTAGGCCCTAAAATTGATACACTAAAAAACAAAATCCATGCACTTTCAGCATTGTTTTACATAATTCACATATGATGCCTAAAATCAAATTCATGACAATTTTCCTTAGGTCATGTGTTTGAGACTGAATTCTGGAGCCTGCAAAAACCTTAACTTCCCTGGATTATATCTCAGAAAATATAGTGAACCAATATCTGAAATTTGTCCACAAAGTTCATCAAGATTTAATCTCCACTTGTTAAAAAATTAGCTTCTTGAGCCTTGTATAAAAATAGTTATAGCGAAAATTTCACAATGACCAGTTTGAAGAAGAGAAACCCTAGAGTCCAAAGAATGTTATGCAACCAACTCACAAAAATAGAGATAAACAACTTAAAAATTATCCTCTTTGAGGAAGAATCCTCATTTACATTACATAAATGAACAATTCTTAGATGATACAAATTACAAGACCTCCTTTGTATATATAGGAGTCTAAGGGGCCACAATATAATCAGAGCCTACATAACAATAATAATGTAAGGGCACAATAATAATTATAGTGGGATTCTATGGGGCAAAACAATAACAATATGGGGGCTACATGGGCACAACAATAATAATAAGGGGGCTACACTAACAATAACAATAAGGGGGATACACTATTACTATAGGGACCCTACAGTTCTTCAATGTTGATATGGCCCTTTGCCGTTGATGTCAAAGGAGGAGATATTTTGCATTATTGGGTCAGCCTCACGTGTTGTATTGAGGTTCACATCAATGAAAAGGGGGATTTTGTTAGCATTGTAGTGTTGGCATTGATGTTAGCAAGTTCTTGGTGATGTTGGTCATATGCATGTGTGATGAGTGTTGGTGATGGATGATTCGTTGATGGTTTTTCCAGTTGCCATTGATGTCAACATACCTATGACTAGACCTAGTGGAGATGATGTTGTGGTTGTTGAGGAGATGGATTCCATTCATGTTGAGTTGATTGGAGATGTTGTTGCAGGAGGATTGGATTTCTATTATGGGTGTTGATGTTATGTTATTGAGTGCATATGTTGTTGTTGTAGGCGGTTGGAGTGTTTCTCTAGATGTTGCATATGTCTCTCCATGTCTTGGAGACATTGTATTTGTTGCTACATGTCTGAGTCGTGGTTACTTGTTTTGGAGGCATTTATATGTCATGATGATGTTGCTACAAGAGTCAGTGATGTTGCCACAAATGTTATAGATGTTGCTACAAATGTTGGAGGTGTTTAGAGATGTTGTGGTTGTTGCTCGAGGAGCTGGAGGTGTTGGTCTTGGTGCTAAATTTGGAAGAATAAGTCTAGCATGTGTCTAATTTATTCCTGGCATATTTCATCAGTTGCAAACTTGTTGCGGAGGCTTGGAGGGGTGTTGAGGAGTTGAGGATGATCCAAGATCTTTTTCTTATAGATGTATTAAAGAATTACATGCATAAATTGCATCTTAACCATAGAAAGTTAATGTGCACATGAGAGGAGGAGAAGCACAAAAAAGCATGAAATAAGACAAGAGATTTCATAACAAATTTCATCCAATTTGGACTACGTCTCCAAGCCCTACTCAATCAATGGGGAGGTCTTCATGCATTAAGTGGCATGAGAAAGAAGAAGTACAATCAACATTTACAAAAAGGAGTGTTATACCTCCAATATGGAAAATGGCCAAAAAAAATGGAGAGCTCTGTTGCAAAAACTAGCATCACAATTGAGTTCCTGTCACTAAGAGGTGAAAAATCGATATAAAAGTTGCCCAATTCTAACATTGGACCAAAACTGACCCCCTGGAAAATGTGCTTAGGAAAGGTTTCGCCCCCTATCACAGGTCTGCTCACAATTCCGCCTCCTACAAAGCATGTGTCTCGATATACGTGCACGCTCCTCCTCCCCAGCGCATTGTGCAAAAGAGTTTTAAATATAAATTCACCGGCGGATTTTCCAAAGTTGACAGTTGGCATGCTGGTTAAAAATTTCGGGTGTTTCAAGAGTGGTTGGGGGATCAAATCCCAACCCTCTAATTTTATTGCAAAAAACGTTGAAAGGTTATAGTGGGAGGTTGGTCCGCCGGTCCCGGTGGCCCACTCCCCCCAATTCACGCTAATGGTCCATTGTGAGAAGGTGAGGTGGAGGGGTAGCGGGGTTGACAGTCCGCGCACCCACCATATATACTACATTACCGTTGTGTGGGCTCCGGGGGTGGCGAGGTCATGGTCGCCTGCCCTTTAATTTTTTATATATTTATTTTTAAATAAATAGCAACCGCCCATTTGGAAATTTATAAAACCTTAGGTGATAGAAGACAAATTAAAGGACCCACAATTTCACCTGGAAAAATGGCCGGATTGTGGTGCCAAATTGCACCCTCCTTAAGCTTGCCAAATGGGTAAGTCAACCCACAACTTTGACTGCTTCTATCTTCTTCATACAGACTCGGATTGGAGTTTCATTCACATCATTGGAATCAGGGAAACGAGCACTTCGATATAATGCCAAGTTAATCGACTTTACACCACTTTCAATTTTGAGCCTTTTTCATGCCCCTAGTGTCTAGAGATCCACCTGGATCAATCCTCCCCATTGAGGAGCTTTGGACCACCAAAAGCTTTATCAGTCAATTGGCAAGTGAAGGAATTGTTCCCTCACTCTTTCTATTTCCAGCCATTTTTCGTTGCTAGGGTGCATCCCTTTGAAACCAACTCGAAGGTATTGCAATTCTCCTGTCGTGAAGTCCTGGTTCTTTTGTGAAGGATGATACCTTTAGGAAACTCATCGAGATACCCTGGTGCAAACTCATCAACTATAGGAACTGATCCCACCTCTTCAGTGTCCATAATCAATGGTGGCTCATAAAGCTTTAAGTTTTCCACATTCACTATGGAGTACATTTTCATATATGTCGGCAAATCGAGATGAAAGGCATTATTTCCAATCTTCTCCAAGATTTTGAATGGACCATACCGGATTGGTCGCAATTTCTTCCCTTCTCCCTTCATTCTTTCCTTGCTGATATGGAGCCACACTTTGTCACCACTTGAAATTGATGGTCGACTCGGTGTTTGTCATGTCGAGCCTTGTACCAGGCTTGACTTTTCTCCAACTACTCTTGTACTGCTTAGTGAATCAACTGGATCCGTTGAATGAACTGTTGTGCTTTGTCTATGTCATCACGTCCACTAGAGTCATCTTCCCTTCCAAAGACCATATCAAAAGGATCTTTGGGTTTGTAGCCAAAACGTGTCTCAAATGGTGAACGATGCATAGATGGGTGCACTGATCGATTGTAGGAATGTTGCACATATGGAAGATGTTCATCCCACAGCTTAGGATTTTTTCCACAATAGCCTCGTAACAAGTGTACCACGATGCGGTTGACAACCTCTATATGTCCATCAATCTAAGGATGAAATGTCGTGCTTCTTTTCAACTTGGTATCCATCATCTTCCACAAGCTGCTCCAAAACTCTCCGAGAAAGAGAGAGTCCTGATCTAAAACAATCGATGTGGGTAAACCAAAATGGACCCAAACATGCTAAAAGAAAAGATAAGCAATGTGCTCTACAGTGATATGCTTTTTACAAGGCATTAAAATACACATCTTACTAAAACGGTCAACGACGACATACAAATAGTCGTGACTTTTTCTAGACAAAGGCAAACCTCCTACAAAATCCATCGACACACTTTTCCATGGATGACCTGTAATAGGGAGTGATGTGTAGAGCCCAAATTTTCTATTAGAGGGCTTTGAAATAGAACACATCACACATCCCATTACATAGCGAGTCACAATGTTCTTCATATGAGGCCAAAAGAAAAATCTTTGTACATGACACAAAGTTTTTTCAACACCAAAATGACCAGACATAAAGGAGTTGTGGGCCTCCCAAATTACATGTACCCTTTCCCCTGTGGGTATGCATAATTTACCAAGGTGATACAACAGTTTCCCCTATAAGTGATAGTTTTCCACCTGTGAACCATGGGTTAGTTTTGCATAAATCTCCTTAAAGTCATCATCGTTAGCATATTGTTCAGCATAACTTTCAAAAGATAATGAAGCATTATGCAAAATAACAACAGTAGAAATAGGAGGGCAAGATAGCATATCAACGACTTTGTTGCTAGTGCCCTTCTTATAATTTATTACTAGATGAAACTGCTGAAGAAAACCCATCCACCTAAAATAACAAGCTTGTTGCAACTTGGTTTATGACTGAACATACTACAAGGGCTGATGATCCGTATGGATGATGGTCTCCTTGCTGATCAGGTAGTGTTTCCACTTTTTCACAATTTGGACCAAGGCATATAACTCCTTATCATAAGTGGGATAGTTTATCATATCTTGTGAGAATTTCTTTGAATGGTAACATATTGACTTATTTTTCTGCATCAGTGCAACTCCCATGCCATATATGTTGGCATCTATCTTAATCTCAAATGGTTGCTGGAGATCTGGTAAGGCCAAGACCGGTGCAGTGCTGATATTTTATTTCAATGTTTCAAAGGACTTCTACTGCTTTCCTCCCCATTGAAATACTTGCTTTACACTTGTCAATGTGTGTAGAGGTGCTGCAATAATAGAGAAATTGGCAATAAATCTCCTCCAATACTGTATTGCACCCAAAAAGCTGTGAACCTCAAATACACTAGTAGGCTTAGGCCAATTTACAATTGCTTCCACTTTAGAAGGATCAATTTTTAACTGACCATGACCAATAATATGACCTAGGTAAACCAAAGAGGTTTTCCCAAACTCACACTTTGACAAGTTTACATAGAGTTTTTCTTTTTTCAATACATCAAGCACTTTCTTTACATGGCATACATGTTCATTCCAATTTTTACTAAAGACAAGAATATCATATAGATATACAAGAACAAATTCATCAATGAAAGGCCTAAAGAGATCATTCATGACCCTCATGAAAGTGGTTGGAGCGTTGAAAAGTCTAAATGGCATCACCATCCATTCGAACAACCCCTGTTTGGTATTGAAGGCAGTTTTCCACACATCCTACTCTGCAATTCAGACTTGGTGATAACCATTACACAAATCCAATTTGGTGAAATAGATAGCATTCTTTAATTGATCTAATAAATCATCAATGCATGGGAGAGGGTAACGATTTTTCTCCATGATTTTGTTTAGTGCTCGGTAATCCACACACATCCTCCATGTGCCATCTTTCTTCGGCACTAAGACAATCGGTGAGCCACATGGAGAAGTGTTGGGTCTGATCACCCCTTGGTTCAATAATTCCTACACCTGCTTTTTTATCTCCTCCATCTCAATAGTCGACATCCTGTACATGCCATTATTTGGTAAAGGAGCATCATGCTGCAAATGGATCTCATGTTGGATTTCCCTCTTCGGAGGTAATCCCCTTGGTCCTTGAAACATCTCATCATAGTTAGAAATTAATTCAAATAATTCCTTTCTATGCACATAATCACAAACATGGAAAGCATTGGATAATTCTGCATCTTTCCCCCTTACAACCATAAGCATGCAAACCTTACTGGAATTCACCAACCTCTTCATTTGTCCTGCACTTACAAGGCTGGTGTTGATTTTAGTTTGATGCACCCTTACAATATATTCTACCCCATCTTTTGTGATTTGATATTTTTTTTCATGACGGAAGAAGATGACTTTTGTATCATATAGATATGGACTCCCTAACACCATGCCATAGATATCCAATGGTATCACATCAAGTTCTACCTCATCCACTAACTTAGAAGCGATCACAAATTTAACCTTGCACTGCTTAGTTACATACAATTTTTCTTTATCATGGATCCATCCAAGTGGGTAACGTTTTGGATGTGGTTTGGTTCCTAAGCCTAGCTCTTTACCAAGGACTCTAAAATTAAATTTGCTTGGGATCCAGTATCAAATAGAGTTTCCACTTTTGTATGACTTATGACAACTCTAATATGAAATAACTCAATTCTCTTTCGTTCATTAGGAAGAGACTCATATATTGAACTAGTGCCTTCATGTGATTCAGAATTAACATGACGTGTAAGATTACCTTTTGTTCCTACTGCCGTGATCAATGCTTCATCTCCAGAATCGGATCCAAGGTCTTGCTACACAGTTGCCACTGTCTTTTGCTTGCCTTTTCCTCCATACTTCTCTGGTCTCTTTTCTGGGTATGATTTTCAACAATGATTGTCATCATGGCCTTCCTTTTTGCAGTGAGTGTAATAAGGCCTTTCTCCTTCATCTTTCTTGGTTGATGTCATCCTCTTCTCCTTTCCCTTTCCTTTCACTTTGGGTTTTCCATTTGGAGGTTTGAAAGGTGGTTTCCTAAAATAATCATCTCTTTCATCTTTTCCCCTATTCTCAAGATGAATGGCCTTTACACTGACCGAGTCAATAGTAGTTGGTTCAAACAATAATAATGAATGTCTAATGTGACTATGTAATGATCCAATATACTTAGTTACTACTTCAGGTGAGTCAAGTGCAATGCCCAAATTAAGTGCTTGTTTTTTAAACTCCTTGGTAAATCTTTGAACATCCTGACCTCTGCCTTGCCTTAAGTATTTTCAATCCATTAAGGCTTTTTTCTTTTAACCCAAGGGATAAAATTGTTCCTTTAATGCAGAAATGAAACTAGGCCATGAGCAAAGAATATTACCCACACTCTTACTACTTCTCAATTTTCTCTCCCACTAGACGAGAGAAATGTTACTCAGCCATAGAGAGGCCAGCTGGTCTTTGCCTTGTCCTCCTTGATTTTCTCAATCATGCAGTAGATTTCGATCTACCTGATCTAGTTATTAAGATTTTCTGCATTACTTTCACCATTAAACATGTGAAGATCAAATTTGACATCTAATTTAAAGAAATGTTCCATATATGCATCCCTTGAATTTCTATGATGATGATGATGAGAGGAAGAAGAACTTTCACTCATGGAAGGAGAAGGAGGGGGTTCTTATCCACCATTTCCATGCGCTGAACCTTGTTCTTCTACATTTCTCTCTTCTGCTCTCTCCAACCTTGAAAGCAACTGACCGACATTTTGTGCCATTGTATAGAAGATTTTGCGGAAATTGCACTCCTCTGCATGACGAGCCTCTTCATCTGCCATGTTTCTCCTTCGATGTGCATGCCCTGCTTTAAGATTGAAAGAATTTAGTTACCCTTCACCTCTTTGGAGCCTATTTCTTGTTAGCATACAAACATGGAATTTGCATCTACAAAGACCTGCTCTGATACCACTTGATCCAAGATCTTTTTCTTCTAGATGTATTAAAGAATTACATTCATAAATTGCAACTTAACTATAGAAATTTAATGTGCACATGAGAGAAGAGGAGAAGCACATAAAATCATGAAAGAAGACAAGAGACTTGATAACAGAGTTCGTCCAAATTAGACTACGTCTACGGGCCCTGCTCAATCAATGGGAAGGCCTTCATTCATTAAGTGGCATGAGAAAGAAGAAATGCAATCAACATTTACAAAAATAAGTCTTATACCTCCAATCTGGAAAATGGTCGAAAAATGGAGAGCTTTTTTTCAGAAACTGGCATCATCATTGAGTTCCTGTCGCCGAGAGGTGCAAAATTGATATAAAAGTTGCCCAATTCTGACACTGGACCAAAAATGACCCCCTGGAAAATGTGCTCATGCAAGGTTCTACCCCCTGTCACATGTCTGCTCATAGTTCCGCCTCCTTCCAAGCATGTGTCTCGAAATACGTGTGTGCTCATCCTCCCCAGTGCACTGTGCAAAAGAGTTTTAAATATAAATTTTCTAGCGTATTTTTCAAAGTTGACGGTTCGCATGCTCGCTAAAAATTTTGGGTGGTTCAAGAGGTATCGAGGGATCAAATCCCACCGCTCTAATTTTATAGCAAAAAACATTGAAATGTTATAGTGGGAGGTGGGTCCGTCGGTCCCGGTGGCTTGCTTCCCCAATTCACAACAATGGCCCGTGGTGAGAAGGTGAGGTGGAGGGGCAGCAGGGTTGACAACCTGCACCCCCACCATATATACTACATTACCATTGTGTGGGCTCTGGGGGTGAAGAGGTCATGGCCACCCACCCCAATTCAAGGTTATTTGGTTATGGTGGTTCCAGGGGTGGTGGGGTCATGGCCGCCTGCCCCGTATTTTTTTATATATTTGTTTAAAAATAAATAGCCACCACCCATTTGGAATTTTCTATAACCTTAGGCGATAGAAGAAAAATTAATGGACCCACAATTTCTCCTAGAAAATTGGCTAAATTCCAGTGCTGGATTCTTGCCAAATTGCACCATCCTTAAGCCTACCACATGGGTAAGTCAACCCACAACTTTGATTGCTTCTATCTTGTTCATACAGACTCGTATTGGAGTGTCGTTCCCACCGTTGGAATCAGGGAGACGAGCACTTTGATCTGTTGCCAAGTTAATCAACTTTTTGCCACTTTCAATTTTGAGCCTTTTTCATGCCCCTAGTGTCTAGAGATCCACCTGGATCAGAGGATGATAATCCAATAGATGGAAAAGGTTCTAGACTAAAGGATGGATGATCTCAATGAGCCTAAGCCTTATTCGCATGCTTCCTGAGTCAAGGGAGAAGTTGGAGAGATCCAGTCACATGGAGGTGGGCCCAAGGGGACAATTATGGCTCCAGTCACTTGCAAGATAGTGCTAAGGGAGAGACTTGGTTGTTTATTGGTGGCATTGGTACAGGCGATATGGACAAACGCCCAAATCCTGATATAATTTCTTCTAACTCTGGCTGAATTTCTCCTTCTGTTTCAATAGTTCTACCAGTCATCTAATGTTAGACTGATTGCCTCATGAGGTTTTCCTCTGATCACCCCAACCCTTGTTATCGGGCACAAATCATATCATAGGCCCATTTTCCTCCTTTTGGACCATAATTCCATAGGAATTATAAAAATATACTAGCATTGCTTTAAAATGAGGAAACTGCGTGTTAAACGCAAAACACATAGGCGGAGGCTTTCTCATTCACTATCGGTGCTTTAATACCACTATAGTGTTAATTCTAAAGAATTACACTATCAGCACTTTAATTTCAAGAAATGTGTTTAACGCAATTAACACTATCGGTGGTAACCATCGACCCTTCCAATGTTCCTTTCTCCGACGCGATAACATGTAGTGTTATCGGAGATCGCAATCGGCGACTCCAATGCTCCCAATGCAAGGATTCTTCCACTCTGATCTAGCGATGTGATAACAATCACGGACCCGATAACCTTTCCACTCTTCTCTATAGTGTTTTGGGTCCGAGCTGTCGGAGTTTTGGACTTTGGCGATTTAGCTTTATCTCGCTCCCACTCAGCGATGCGATAAAGGTTTCAGACCCGACAAGGGTATAGTTTAGAGGTGATAATATTTCAGGTCAGGAACTTTGTTCCGGCTAAGTATTTTCACGATTTCCTGTGTAAAACAGAGTTTTTCCATGGAACTCTATTAAGAAAATAAAGAAGCCAGACTCGCCAATATGAAGGAAACACAGGTTAAATTCTTCAACCGCCACATTAGTTGCAAATCTTAGACCAAATCATTGATAAAAACCTCAGAAGAAAAGAATCGGACTAATACATGCATACAATTACTAGTTTAATGGAGAACCATCAATTCAAATGCACAGAGAGAGGTTTTGAAGATGACAATGTATCCGAGATCGACTTCCTCAGAACATCCCGTTATTTCCTTTTAAAACGTAATAGATAAAGCTTACTCAGTCTTTATCTCTTACAAAAGCATGCCAATTACAATAAAGTGATTAAAGCAATTATCCATAAGGCTTATTATCGCTTATCCATAAGCGATTATTACAACATAATTTTATTCTTAATTCTATCCTTATCTTAAACTAGAAAAGCATGGAAATTGATGGCTAAAGGACCCCACTCCTTTGCTTGTAGATTTTTTTGGATTTTGGAATAAATTTGAAGATTTTTTCTCCAAGTCATATGCTCCTGCATCAGACTCCTGAGGATAAAATTCTTCATGGGCTCCTGTCCATGAGCTCATCTACAGAACTGCCCAATTTCTATAGCATTTTTCCTGTAACCCAAGTAGCTTCAATGGTTGGCAGATCCTTCCACTTTACCAAATACTGGAAGTATCTTGTCCCCTTGTTTTCTTAAACACCTTCTTATCCAGAATTCTTTCTGGCTGCAATTCCTTTTTTGTGGGTAATTGTTTTACCCAATCAATCTCTTGGGTCTCTTGATCCTTTTCTATATCACTTGCAGTTTCACCTTCATACGTGTACAGGTCAGCAACATTGAAAATTGGTGATATTCCAACATTAGGGGGTAATTCAATCTCATATGCATTTGCAAAAAACTTTCTTAACACTCTGCATGGTCCAATTTTCTTGAACTTCAATTTGTTATACTCCCTCTTTAGAAATCTTTCTTTTCTGAGGTGTGCCAATACCAAATCTCCAACTTGAAAGTTCACCTCTCTTCTTCTCATGTCTGCTCTAGTCTTGTACTTGATGTTACTATCCTGCAGTTGTTGTTTCACTTGTTCATGTATTGCTTGCATTTATGAAGCAAAATCTTCTCCCTCTGCACTTCTCATCTCTTCTTTTCCCAAGTTTCTCAACTCAGGTACTCCTCTTGGATGCATTCCATAAAAAATATGGAATGGAATCTATCCTGTACTCCTATTAGGTGAGTCATTATATGCATATTCAGCTTGTGCCAACACTTGATCCCATTGCTTTGGATGTTCTGAAGTAAGACTCCTTAAAAGATTTCCCAAACCCCTGTTCACAACTTCAATCTGTCCATCAGTTTGTGGATGATAGGTAGAGCTAAAACTTAGCTTAGTTCCCAGCCTCTTCCATAATGTTCTACAAAAATGTCCAACAAATTTGGAATCCCTATCTCAGACAATACTCTTAGGCAACCCATGCAATCTTACAACCTCCTTAAAAAACAAATTAGTAATGTGAGAAGCATCACTAGTTTTATAACATGGAATAAAGTGTGCCATTTTTGAAAATCTATCCACTACAACAAAAATTGAATCATTACCTCTTTCAATATTTCGTAAGTCCAAAACAAAATCCATACTTACCATATCCCGAGGCCTGTCTGGAATTGGTAATGGAACATACAAACCTGTGTTTTGGCTTCTTCCCTTTGCATATTGACAGATTTTACAAGTTCTCACATACTTCTCCACTTCAGATTTCATTTTCAGACATAAATAAAATATATTTAACTGATCGTAAGTCTTCTCCACACCAAAATGTCCTGAAAGTCCTCCACTATGTTTCTCTTTGATTAATTTCTCCCTCATAGAACAGTTTGGTATGCACAGCTAATTTTTCTTAAATAACAGTCCATCTTGTAAGAAATAATCCAACCATTTACTCCTATCCATCAAAACAAGATTCTTACAAGTTTCAAATGCCTCCTTAAAATATGAATCTGTCTCATATAATTCTTTAAGAAAATCAAATCCTAACACTTGAATTTGACTCTCTTGTAGTAATATATTTCTCCTACTTAAGGCATCTGCAACTTTATTTGATTGGCCATTTATATGTTTCAAAAAAAAATGGAAACCTTAAAGATACTCTACCCATTTAGCATGTTTCTGGCTAATCTTTGGCTGCTGCATAATATATTGTAGTTCATGGTTATCTGAGTAAAGGATAAATTCCTTTGACATTAGATAATGCCTCCATTTCTTTAATGACTGCACAACTGCGTAGAACTCCTTATCATAAGAAGAATACTTCTTATTTGAATCATTCAGATTTTCACTAAAATAAGCTATAGGCTTGTCTTCTTGACTTAATACACCTCCAATAGCTTCTCCATTGGAATCACACTTCACTTGGAAAGGTTTAATAAAATCAGGTAGAACCAAAATAGGCTTTTCAATGATCTTCTTCTTTAACAACAGAAAATTTCTTTCCGCTTCAGCAGTCCATCTAAATGGTTGTTTATCTTTCTTTATGGTCTCAATAATAGGTGCATTGATCTTACTAAAATTCTTGATGAATTTTCTATAAAAGCTAGCAAGACCATGAAAACTTCTTACCTCAAAGACACTTTTAGGTGAAGGCCACTCCATGATTGCCTTGATCTTCTCTGGTTCCATCTTCAGCCCTTTAGCAGAAATAAAAAAACCCAAGTACACTAGCTCCTCTTTCATGAATGAACACTTCTTCAAATTTAGCAATAACTTTTCCTGTTGTAGCCTTTGTAAGACATAATTCAGATGTATTACGTGCTCCTCCTTAGATCTGTTGTAAACTAATATATCCTCTAGATATACTATTACAAATTTACCAATAAAATCTATAATAACTTCATTCATGAGTCTCATAAATGTACTTGGTGCATTTGACAACCCAAAAGGCATTACTCTCCACTCATACAATCCCTCATTTGTCTTAAAGACAGTTCCATTCATCCACTTATCTTATCCTTATTTAATGATACCCACTTGTAAGATCTAGTTTTGAAAAATACTTTGCTCCACTCAAGCAATCCATTAAATCTTCAATTCTAGGTAAAGGAAATTTATACCTGATTTTGATTTTATTGATGGCTCTTGAATCTATACACATTCTCTAGCCTCCATTTTTCTTTGGACTCAACACTATTGGTACTGCACAAGGACTCAAACTTTCTCTGATCAACCCTTTTTCAAGCAATTCTTGCACCTGCTTCCTAACCTCTTCATTTTCTGTAGGAGTCATTTTGTAAGTTGCTTTGTTAGGTAGACTTGCTCCAGGAATTAGATCTATATGATGGCTAATTCTTCTAATGGGTGGTAACTCATTAGGAAAATCATCAACAAAAAAATCACAATCGTTCTCCAACATTTCTTGAATTTCAATGGGTAAATCAGAAACTATAGTAAAATTCATTATTACCTTGGGTTTGTAAACTACAGCAAAATTTACCTCTTTCTCTTCAATCTGCTTCAAGTATTCCTTTCCTCCTAGTAACAAAGTTTTTGGATCAGTCTTCTTTCCTGATGCATCTTCTTCTTGCAAAGGCAGCAACGTATGATTGACACCATCCTTTCTAAACTTGTAGGTGTTTCTTTTCCCATCATGCATAGCTCCTTTGTCATATTTCCAAGGTCTTCCAAGAAATATGTGACACACATCCATTGGCATCACCTCACATATAATTTTATCTTTATACTTTCCCAACTGAAACTCCACTTCACACTGTTCATTCACTAACAATTGATGTCCCTTTTGTAACCATGATACCTTGTAAGTGTTGGATGTTTTTTTGTCTTCGGCTTCAATTTCTCTACCACTTATGTAGAGACCAAATTATCAGTGCTACCACTATCAATGATCATCTAAAAGCATTTCCCTTGAAATTTACACATTGTCCTAAAAAAAGTCTTTCTTTGTGATGGTTTAGCAATCTCCTTGGCTGGCTTGAGCAGGACTTTATTGATTACCAAAGATTCTCCTCTCTCTGGTATATTTTCTTCTTCTGCCACTGCTATTGTTGGTTCTTCTCCCTTAATTGGAGCAACAGTTGCATTCCTCTGGCTTGTTCCTACATTCTCTAGGCACTCAAAATCTCTGAGTCCCAGCTTGTTACATGAGTAACATCTCACTTCTCTTCCTCTTCCTCTGCCTCCTCTTCCTCTAGAAAAACTCCCTCCGCCTCTTCCATCACCTCCTGTGGATGCATGTTGGGTTGAGATATTTCTAGCTCCATCTTTAGGTGCTATAGATCTTCCTCTACCACCTTGACTTCCCCTTCCTCGGAAAGTACCTCTCCCTCTGGCAGACTGCTTCCTCACAAGCTTTTCTTCAGCTTTCAGTGCCACCTAATAAGCTTCTTCTACTGTTTCAGGAGATAGTATACTTATCTCATCTTGAATGTCCATCCTAAGACCATTCACATATCTAGCCACCTTCTCATATGTATCTTGAGTTTCTCCATTTCTTATGCTTACTTTATATAATTCCTCTGTGTATTCTTTCACTGTCATAGATCTCTTTCTAAGATTTTGCATCTGTCTAAACAAATTTTGTTGATAATTACTTGGTAGAAACTTACCTCTTAGCTTTGCTACCATCCTGCTCCAATTCTTGATAGATTGCTTGCCAAGTCTCTTTCTTTCTGCATGCACACCATCCCACCAAAGTGCTACATGGCCTTTTAACTTGGTGACAACAAACTTTACTTTCTTCTCATCTTTTGTTTCTTCATAGTTGAATAATTTATCCATGCCATTAATCCAGTCTATCAATTCTTCTAGATTCAGTCCTCCTTCATATATTGAAACCTCGATCTTTGGCCTAGCTGTGGATCTCAACACTAACTGGAAGAATCTCATCACAGGAGTAACTGCTACAGCTTCATCCTCTGTAGCTTCAACCTCAGGTTCACTAACATCTCCATCATCTATATTTCTTCCTGTTGTTAATGCATCCAATTTAGCTTGCATCTGTTGCATAGCTTCCATCACTTCAGCATCTGCAACAGGTCATCCTCTTCCACCACGTCCTCGTCCTCTTCCAACTCTGAAAGCCATATTAACTTTCCTTCTCCTACTTCTGACGTTCAATTTAGTGTCAACTGGTTGCTCTGATACCACTAATGGTGGCCTGGGTAAAGGCGATATGGACAAATTCCAAAATCCTGATATAATTTCTTCTCTCTAGATGAATTTCTCCTTCTGTTTCAACAAATGTATCAGTCATCTAATGTTAGACTAACTGCCCCATGAGGTTTTCCTCTGATCACCCCAACCCTTGTTATCGTGCACAAATCATATCATAGGCTCATTTTCCTCCTTTCAGACCATAATTCCATAGGAATTATAAAAATATACTAGCATTGCTTTAAAATGAGGAAACTACATGTTAAATGCAAAACACACAGGCAGAGGCTTTCTCATTCCAAAGGAACAGAAATACATTATTGGTGCTTTAATACCACTATAGTGTTAATTCTTAAGAATTACACTATAGATGCTTTAATTTCAAGAAATGTGTTTAACGCAATTAACACTATCAGAGGTAACCATCAGCCCTTCCAATGTTCCTTTCTCCGACACGATAACACATAGTGTTATTGGAGATCGCAATCGGCGACTCTAGTGCTCCCAATGCAAGGCTCCTTCCGCTATGATCTAGCAATGCGATAACAATCGTGGACCCAATAACATTTCCACTCTTCTTTATAGTGTTTTGGGTCCGGGTTGTCAGAGTTTCAAACTTCGGCAATTTATCTTTATCCCACTTCCACTCAGCGATGCGATAAAGGTTTCAGACCCAACGAGGGTATAGTTCAGAGGTGATAATATTTCATGTTCGAAACTCTATTCTGGCTAAGTATTTTCACGATTTCCTATGTAAAACAAAGTTTTGCCACGGAACTCTATTAAGCAAATAAAGAAGCCAGACTCGCCAATATGAAGGAAACACAAGTTAAAGGCTTCAACCACCGCGTTAGTTACAAATATTAGACCAAATCATTGATAAAAACCTCAGAAGAAAATAATAGGACTGATACACACATACAATTACCAGTTTAACCGAGAACCATCAATTCAGATGCATAGAGAGAGGTTTTGAAGATGATAATGTCTCTGAGATCAACTTCCTCAGAGCATCCCATTATTTCCTTTTAAAACATAAAAAATAATAGATAAAGCTTACTCGGTCTTTATCTCTTACAAAACCATGCCAATTACAGTAAAGTGATTAAAGAAATTATCTATAAGGCTTGTTATCGCTTATCCATAAGCGATTATTACAACATGATTTTATTCTTAATTCTATCCTTATCCTAAACTAGAAAAGCATGGAAATTGATGGCTAAAGGACCCCATTCCTTTTCCCGTAGATTTTTTTGGATTTTTGGAATAAATTTGAAGATTTTTCCTCCAAGTCGCATGCTCCTGCATCATTTACACTAAAATTTCTTCGCAATCCTCAACTGTTGAGATAATTTTTAGTTTATGGAAACATCCTTGATCAAAACTTTTAATTTTATGGTCAGAAAATTTTGTGGGACCTCCAGAAGTTGATTAAAGTTGAAAAGATCAAAAAGGCTAGTGGAGTTAGTGGTTGATTGATTCAATGAGCTGAATCTAGATCTAATCAAGCAAGTGAACAGGATTGTTAAGCTCAGTATTTATGTGTAATTATCGAGTTTAGAACTTGATTTCATCTTTATATTGGATAAATCTCAATGATAGCATGGTTTATTGTTGAGAAGTTTGAGTGAGAGTGAGCTTGGTGAAGAACTTGCAAACTATGTGAGCCATAGTATGCAAATTTTCTGAATCAGTTTGCACTGGTAGCAGTAGTGAGTTGAAGTATGTTTCAACCATGATATTATGCAGTGAGTGTGATGTTTGATGTGTGGATTGGAGTAGAGTTTGAAGAGATTATTTTCCAACTGGTGTGGATATTTTGTGTGGAGTTTGATGGCAGCTTGTGCTACAAATATTGATTGATCTTTGATGCCATGTTGCTATAGTTCTCATTTTGAGCAAGCTTTTAGAGTCCAGCTTGAAAATATATGAAATTAGTCTCACATGGAGGAAGTGAAGGTGTGGAGGCTTTGAGTAGACAGTGACTTGCCATATTTGGTAGAAGGAAGAGATTTCTCAATCCAATGGTGGTTGGGCAAGGATTGACTGATCGTGGGAGCCTTCAGTGAATGGTAGTTCATATTAGAGAGAGAAATTGTTTCCTATCTCATAGTTTCAACATACTATGAAAGAAGTTGAGTCTTCCATCTCAGAGGAGTGAGTTGATCCATGTATAATTTATTCAAAAATTAATAAAATAATTTAGCAGCGTAGCAGTAGAAGGGTGGGATTTTTCCCAGGGAAAGGTTTTCCACCAAACATCATGTGTCTATTGTTTTATTACTTTTTTTGGTTGCATATTTATTTGTGGTTCTCTAGTCTCCAATTATGTGTTTCATTTTGCATGCTTCAATATTAAATAATTGGAGAAAATGTATAAAGTTCCACACTACTGATTCACCCCGCCCCCCCAAGTAGTGATCTAGTTTCTCACAATATCTTGAATAAATTTCAAGATCAATGTGTTTGGTATTAGATAAAAAAAGCACCATCAACTGCTAGATCTCAAATGAGCATCAAGATCAATTTTTTTGGTCTTGGAGAAAAAGAACACCATTTGCTACCAAATCTCAAAAGAGTATCAAGATCAATGTGTTTGGTCTTAGAGTGATATAATAAATTGTAAGCAAACATTAATTTCCACATCTTAGCTTAGTGGTATAATTCTGAAGCAGTTAGAGCAACACTACTTCTTTAGCTACTCAAGGAACCTTTGGTTCCAATACCCCTATGTAAAATTAGATTGGAGGAACCAAAATAACACAAAATTTCCCTCAAGTCATTATTGTAGTGCCTCGCTATAGTTGACTGACAGTGATATGAGATTAACATTTATTTATCCCTAAGGCCCACACTTTATTACTTGAGGACCTCAGGTTGAGGATCTAGACACACGACTCTATTATTATTTGTTGTGATGTTTATGTATGATGTCCATTGATATTATGATGAAGATAACAATAATGGTTATGCATGTTCTCTATTGATATTATGATGATTGTGGCATAAATGGTTATGTTTGTTATCTATTTGATGTTATGATGTTGATAGCATTGATGGATATGTATGCTTCTATTGGTGTTATGATGATGATAGCCATGATGGATGTGTCCCCTATGTTACCTACTTGCATTAGTTCTGGTTCACAATGAACAATGATGTGAATGACCAAGTGATGGTAATGATGCTACTATGACGATGACTAACACTGAGAAACCTTGTTACTGATTATTATTGAGTATGGTAGGAAACCACCAGAGGAACTTGCACATGACAAGTTGACGACACCTAGTTTGATGAAAATTTATATTATTTTATCTTTGAAATTTTAAGTTGATTTTGAAACATGCTATATATGTCTATCTATATTCTGATGATATGTTAGTGGTTGCAGGCACAAATTAGTTGCTTGGTTGAATGACTCACATATGGGTGATGGGTTTTTACAATTGGATGGAACTGCATGGGAGGGGTGGGACAGTGTCCCTAATCTCACCCACTAGCACTCCCATCGTGACTTGGGTTGGAAAAGTGGAAACACCTTCGCCTTGAAGATCACGATGTCATGAGGGCAGGTGCCAAAGTTGGGTCACTCATGAGGATTTTACCGGGGGACACGCATCAAGGTGGATTCCTTGATCCCCCACACCATTAGTCTCACTATAGCAGGCAACATAAGAGATGATAGTGGTCTATGTCGTTGCACCTAAACCTTCCCCTCGTAGCCATTGAATGCTTGAAGGGAAATTGGCGTGGCACCCTTGGAACTTTTAGGGAATTTCTTGAAGGGCACGACCAAATTGGAACCCTTGGCATCACAAATAAACTGTTAAGCGTGGCACCCTTGGAACTTCAAGGGAAGTTCCTAAAGGGCACAACCAAATATGGCACCCTTGGAATCATTAAAAATAAATAAATTAAAAAATATAATCAAGAAATGAAAACCAAGTAAATTCACATCAATGGTAAATGAAACCGAGGTAGTTAAATCAAGAATAAAACTTGGGTTAAGAGGATCATAGGAAGAAATAAAATATTTAACCTTAAAAACTCTACCCTTCCCATGTTGGAAAATATTAGGTAGATAATGTAGTTTAATTAGGTAAAAAGGGGAAAGAAGGACATAAATGTAAGGATAAATATTATTCTTAAAATAGTTAAACCTAATTAAGATACGAGGATGCTGAATTAAAATAATACTAGTAAATTAAATTTTAGAGAAATATAGAGAACCTCCATGTGGTAACAACCAACATAAGAATATTCATCTAACAGATAAATTGAGTTAAATTAGGGAGTAGATAGGGGATCAAATCTTGACTCATCAGTTGACTTTAGTAATGAACACAAATTAAGGAGTAAAAAAGGGGGATCAAGAGACAACTAGGAGAAGAAATAGGAATCGTGTTAAGGTGAGGAAAAATATTATTTTTAAATTAAAATTTAAGTAAATAATCTTGCAGATCCTCGATGAGAGGGTGACAAACGGGTGGGTGAATAATCAAACTATTGAATTATCAAAAATAATTAACTATGCATGAAAATCCAAGTGTCACCTATGAGGACTCCTATAAAAGAAGGGGCAAGCCATGGGAGAAGGGACTTTTTGGACCCTAACGTTGGATGGATGAGACTATGTGAGAGTAGTGACTACGAGCTATAGTGAATTTGGTGAGGTAGACGACTTTAGAGAGGGGACTCTTGAGCCAAGGAGTGCTCTCCTCTACCAGCTAATTACATTCCTCCATTGTACAACCCCATTTCAGCTTGGGGATCCGCAGGGAAGGAGAGTACCCAAGGAGTAGACTAGGAGGTCAACCGATGGGTCATTGCATTCGAATTAAGAACATCGACATTCACACTTGGAGGAGACCAACAACGAAGGAAGAAAAATAGCGGCAAGTGAAGTTTGAATCTCATCTCCTGGTGAATGGTACCTATGTTGTTATTGTATTCTTTTGTATGACTTCATTATGGTTTTAGTTAACAACATGTAAATTTAATGATATCTTCAATAAAGAGAATTTTCAGAAATTTATATATATTTCTTAAATGATTTTTGAATTCCCAATTCTATTTTTCTTATGGATGTATTTTAGTATTAAGAAAATAAAACAATTATAGGGTTGGTCCCTATAACAATGGAAATTTCCTTCACATTGAAAAACATAAATAATACTTTGCTTCAAGTTGGAGAAAGATAATTTTTTTACGAACCAAATTGTTGTTACACAAAACCATCATAAATAAAAGGACGCGTAGCACATATAATCCACAAGGATAAAAGATATATATACATAAATTGATATTAATGAATGATGATTACAAGTGAACACTGTGATCACTTTATATTAGTGCTGAAAAGATTGGTCATGCTAAATGGTAGTAGTTAATACTATTTATGAATTATATATATTATATAGATAGGTTTCATTACATGTCACCATTCCTTGAAATGATTCATCCTCGAGCAATTGAAGAAAGGAGGTGAAGAGATATTCTGAGTTTTATAATTTTGTTGCATTGTAGAAGGACCAATCCATCCTTATTTTTTTATTTTGACTCCACGTTATATTGAAATTTTGATTCTTCAGATTGTAATTAGAGTGTCATATTTTGTTAGATAAATGTCAATGCTGATAAATTCATTAGTTATTGGGACTGCATTTGTGATAAGGACAAAGATAAAGTGCCTTTATGGATTTTTTTTTCTTGATCTCCACTTGTATTCTCAAATCACTTTTTGGTATTTAAGTTTTTGTTAAATACTCAAATTATCTGTTGATTGATAAAAAATTTCAATAATTCCAAAATGAATTTTATTTGAATTGATTATGTCTCTTGTGATCAATAAATTTTTTGTCCACAACTTGCAGTTAAATTTTTGAAAACATATTTAACTTAGTTTGGTTGGCAAATGTCTCTTGGTAGACAACTTGAACTTTGACTTTTGGAAGTAACATTTCCTTTCACTTTAGTAGTTTGACTTTGGTAAGCAAGGTTTGCCTTTGATGTATTGGATGAGTAATTTCCCTGTCTTTTATAATAAAAAATTATTGATATTTCTAAATTTGTTTTCATGAACCACTTATTTTTTCTTCTCCTCTTGTTGTGATTCCTATCCATATTGGAGTGTCACATCTTCTAGAATTGGTGTTTGATCCTTGAATTGGAAATTATAAAACATTGCCTTGATCCTCATGATTATATTTTGAATCTATTTAATTTGAATTTATGATGAGTTATAGTTACATTCTTTGTTGCCAATATTGAATAGGCATTGAACATGCCTTAAGGAATTAGTTATTACTGTAGAAAATTATGCTCTACTGTAGCCTAAGCCAGTTTTCAAGTTTTTCATGGTTTAATGCCCAAACCTATCACAAAACATGACTAATACATTTATTAATTTTGCATTTAACTTGAAACAAAAACGTCTACTCTACCATTTTACTTTTCCAAAAAATTGATACAAAAGAAAAATTGTAAGCACACACATAAATTTAACAACCTTGTTTTTGGTCCAAAGGCTCTAGAAAATCCTACAAGGGGAAAACCAGCCTTCAAGGAGAATTTTACTCGCTTCTTTAGAAAATTTCTACAAAAAAAGTACCAAATTATCTCTTGCCTTGAAGAAGCACCTCAGAGGTCCTCTTTCAGGTAAGTTCTGAACTGATACTATAACACACAGTTAGCTCTCCTTTAGCAGAAATGTCGACCTCATTTAACTACTCCTTTTTGGAAATGACCTCTGTGTAGAAATTCCATAAAATTTTGCAACTGCTTATATGAACAATCTAAAATCTAACTTAGTTTCATAAAGACACATAATGTCTCTACTAATTGCAATAGAATAGGAACAGATAGCATAGACACACAATATAAAAAACACAATTTTTTTAGGGAACCCAACTAGGAAACCTCCCTACACTTCTTGTTCTTTCTTTGGAGCTCAGTAATAGGGTTTGCTATCTTCGAAAGCCCTTCGACAAATCTACGATGATACCTTGCCATGCCCATTAAACTTTGTATTTCATGAACATTTGTTAGTGTTGGCCATTCCATGATGGCCTCGATATTTACCGGGTCTACCGCGATACCATCCCCAGAGATAATGTGTCCATGATAATGAATCTTGGTTTGGTAAAAGGAACGCTTTGACAACTTCCCGTATAATTGGTTTTCTCTAAGACATTGAAGAACTATCCTCAAGTGTTCATCATGCTCTTCTGGGGTCTTTGAGTAGATCAAAATGTCATCGATAAAGACTTGTATAAACTTGTCAAAGTACTCCTAAAATATTTTGTTCCTCAAACTCATGAAAACACCTGGGGCATTTGTCAGTCCAAAGGTAAAACTACAAATTCATTTGGACTGAAAAATGTGAAGAGGCATTCCAAAGGTTAAAGGTGTTATTAATGACAACACCAATTTTAAAGGTGTCGATATGGAACAAGAATTTTTGGGTTGCACTGATGCCTCCAAGGAAGGGTTGGATTGTGTGTTGATGTAAGAAGGAAGAGTAATAGCTTATGCAACAAGGAAACTTAGAACCCACGAAGAAAACTATGCAACCCATGATCTAGAAATGGCAGCAATTGTTTATGCACTAAAGATTTGGAGACACTACCTTCTTGGAAGGAAGTTTGATCTTAAGACTGATCATTGTGGGCTACAGCACATATTCACTCAATGCCACTTAAATGCAAGACAAAGATGATGGTCTAAGCTAATTAGTGAATATGATTTTGATCTCACTTACATAAAAGGAACAGTAAATAGGGTGGTTGATGCTTTAAGTAGGATGTCTTGGATATTTTCAGTGAGTCCCTTAAAGACAAATTTGAGGGAGAAATTGCTTGATTTTACAATTTAAGGACACCTCGTATCAAGAGGTTAGAAAAGGTTTGAGGGAGGATGAAATGAGGATCCAAAAATATGAAGAATACTCCCTTTGATAACGATGGGCTACTACAATTTCGGGGAAGGATATATGTACCACTGAATGAAGATATACGCTAGTTAATCTTGAATGAAACACATCCTGTAGTATACATGGCACACCCTAGTGTTAAGAAGATGAGTGCAGACTTGAAACCACTCCTCTTTTGGAAAGGGATGAAGAAGGACATCGTAAACTTGGTAGAAAGATGCTTAGAGTGTCTACGAGTAAAGTTGAACACAGACATCGAGCAGGATTATTGCAACCCCATGAGTACCAAAATCAAAATGGGAAATTATATAAATGGAATTCATTGTGGCACTACCAATGACCTCAAAGACATGATTCCATATTTGTAGTGGTGGACACATTGACCAAGAGTGCCCATTTCGTACCAGTTAAGACTACTATAAGGTACTAGAAATGAGTAGAGTTTTTATTGATGAGATTATGAGATTACATGGACTACCTAGGAAGATCATATCTGATAGGGGAGCAGTGTTTACAACAAGGTTTTGGACCAGTTTCCAAGAAGCCTTGGGAACCCAATTGAACTTCAACACTACTTTTCGCCCTGAGATAGATGGGCAGACACATAAAGGACCAAGGAAAATTTTAAGAACCCCCCCTAAATTTACATGTATAATAAATGGGAAAATCTCCATGGTATATAGGAAAAATGGAAGGCGATTTTATCAATAATATGATATGTATATATAAATTTTTGGCGAATCTCTCACCAGGCATGGCGAATATTTTACTCAACTATAAAATCTTATGTTTATTGAATACACAAATGAAATCATTGCATTTCTTTAAAAAATATTTTGAAATCAAAATTACCGAAATTACATATCGATAATCTAGTGGGTGTAAGATAAAATTCACCCGTGCCATTCACAGAAAGCATGAGAAAAAACCTAATACTATATATATAACCAAGAAAAATTCAAATTCATGACTTCTAGGGACCTCATAACCACCCTGCCAATACGCAAGTATGTTCTTGTTTGCAATTAGCAAAATTACCCAAATTACAATTTGTTTACTCCACTTCTAGGGACCTCGTAACCACCCTGCCAATACACAAGTATGTTCCCGTTTGCAATTAGAAAAATTACCCAAATTACAATCTATTTACTCCAGCATATGTTGGAAATTTATAGAAGGGTGACTAGTGCAATCAATCCATTCCTTTTAGCCCTGGATTTATTTCAGTTTAAAACAAAAGTATACAAATATACTTGTCCAATGTCTATGCTTTAACCATTCACCTTAGGATGTTTTTACAATATAATTTCCTAAGTCTATTTAAAATCTTCATTATCATAAAAACCAACCTATATCCATCTTAAGTCCACATCTACCACTCTTAGGGGGATGAAATCTATTTATCCCTCTGAGTACTTGGTAGACCCAGAATTAAGATGTATCTAAGATAGAATTTCCCCTTTAAATAGTCTATGCTTACATGAATACCATGGGTCAATACCATGGGTTATCATAAAACTGGAGCTTAAAAATTACTATTAGTAATTTATAAAAATTAATAAAATTAATAGTTGATTTTTATTTTATTTCTATTTTAACCAAGCTAAATGTTTAACATACATTAAATTACAACATCCATTTTTACTCTTGATCGAACCAAATATTTTTTCACTCTATGGTAGTTTGCATATCACAATATTTGATATCTCTCGGTGGTTAGTATATCCAGAGTAAATATGGATCTATTCTGGTTTAATTCCCCCATTGAAGTAGGCTACATTCCAAGTGAATACCATGGGTCAATACCATGTGCCATTTTGGTGAATACCATGGGACAATACCATGTGCCAATTTAATTTTTATAAATAGTAGATCCATAGTAAAGATGGATCTATGCTGGGTTAATTCCCCCATTTAGGCTACATTCCAGGTGAATACCATGGGTCAATACGATGTGCCATTTTGGTGAATACCATGGGACAATACCATGTGCCATTTTAATTTTTATAGATAGTAGATCCATAGTAAAGATGGATCTATGCTGGGTTAATTCCCCCATTTAAATAGGCTACATTCCAGGTGAATACCATGGGTCAATACCATGTGCCATTTTGGTGAATACCATGGGACAATACCATGTGCCATTTTTATTTTTATAAATACTAATATTAGGGTTAATAATGTTTTTTTGCATGGTATTAATAACAATCTAGTCCATGGTATTTGTCCCATAGTATTTTGCCCATAGTTTCACCTAAATATAACGCATTTTTTGAGTTGTTCGTAAATAAAGTGACTTATGGAGGTAAATATAAAAAAATGTTTTATTTGTTTACCATATCTCTCGTTTATTTATATTTTTATTAATTTACCATACCTCTTTTACAAATATGGTATTTGGGCCTTTGGCCCATAGGATTCACTTAAATAAAACCTATTCTTGAAAATGGGCGAATGGAAGGTTGTAACTCCTAATTTCAAGGGCTAAATTTATCTTTTTTACCCTCTCCCTTAATATAAGGTGGGCTATTTGAGGTGATTTGTAAAAATGTACTATGATACAAAATATTTGCCCACTAAAAATTTGAAACCCCTTAATTTCGCCAAAGGGCGAACATTCGCCCCTAAAATCACCCCTATAAAGGACTAATCAAATCCTCAAAGACATGCTTTGGAGGTATGTGATGGACCAACAAAAGAGATGGGAGGATTTTTTACACCTCGTGGAATTTTCTTACAATAATAGTTATCAGAGTTCCATCAAGATGGAATCATTTGAGTTCTTATATGGAAGACCTTGCAGAACATCTCTCAGTTGGGACTGACTAGAGGAGTGAGTATTAATAGGACCAGAAGTGGTGCAAGAGATGGAAGAACAAATGACTATGATTAGAGGAAGGCTAAAAGAAGCACAAGACCAACAAAGAGCTATGTTGATCCTCATCGGGTAGACCGAAGTTATGAACTGGGAGATAGGGTATTCCTGAGAGTAAGGTCCCAAAAAAAGCTCTATAATATTTGGAAAGGGAGAAAAATTGTCTCCACAGTTTGTGGGACATTTTGAAATCTTAGAAAAGAAAGGGTCAGTGGCATATAGGCTTGCCTTACCTCCATCTTTAATGTGTATGCATGATGTGTTTCATATTTTTGTTTTGTGTCATTATATTTCAGATCCTTTGCATGTTATTGGCTTTGGTCGTTTGCAGGTTTCGGTCGAGGGAACAGTAATGGCCAAACCAGTTCGCATATTGGACAAGCGAACTTTGCGGATTAGATGATGGTTAGTGGACCAAGTTAAGGTCTAGTGGGACAATTATAGTAGCTACTTGGGAGGACGCCGAGGAGATGCATCACCATTGTCCTTACCTATTCCAAGGACTTCGGGACAAGGTCTATTATTAATAGGGGGTGTATGTAGTGCCCCGCTCTAGTTGACTAACAGTGATATGAAATTAACATTTATTTATCCCTAAGGCCCACACTTTATTACTTGAGGACCTCAGGTTGAGGATCCAGACACATGAATCTATTATTATTGGTTGTGATGTTTATGTATGATCTCCATTAATATTATGATGAAGATAACATTAATGGTTATGCATGTTCTCTATTGATATTATGATGATTGTGGCATAAATGGTTATGTTTGTTATCTATTTGATGTTATGATGTTGAGAGCTTTGATGGATATCTATGCTTCCATTGATGTTATGATGATGATAGCCATGATGGATGTGTCCCCTATGTTACCTACTTGCATTAGTTCTGGTTCACAATGAACAATGATGTGAATGACCAGGTGATGGTAATGATGCTATTATGACGATGACTAACACTGAGAAACCTTGTTACTGATTATTATTGAGTATGGCAGGAAACCACCAGAGGCACTCACACATGACGATTTGATGACACCTGGTTTAATGAAAAATTATATTATTTTATCTTTGAAATTCTAAGTTGATTTTGAAACCTGCTATATATGTATATCTATATTCTGATGATATGTTAGTGGTTGTAGGCACAGATTAGTTGTTTAGCCGAGTGACTCACATATGGGTGATGGGGTTGTATAATTGGATGGAACTGCATGGGAGGGGTGGAACAGTGTCCTTGATCTCACACACTAGCACTCTCGTCGTGACTTGGGTTGGAAAGGTTGAAAAACCTTCGCCTTGAAGATCATGATGTCATGAGGGCAGGTCCCAAAGTTGGGTCGCTCATGAGGATCTCACTGGGGGGCACGCATTAAGGCAGATTCCTTGATCCCCAACACCATTAGTCTCACTATAGTAGGCAACATAAGATATGATAGTGGTCTCTGTCGTTGCACCTATACCTTCCCCTCGTAGCCATTGAATGCTTGAAGGGAAAGTGGCATGGCACCCTTAGAACTTCAAGGGAATTTCTTGAAGGGCACGACCATCTTGGCACCCTTGGCATCACAAATAAACTATTAGGTGTGGCACCCTTGGAACTTCAAGGGAAGTTCCTAAAGGGCACGACCAAACATGGCACCCTTGGAATCATTAAAAATAAATAAATTAATAATAATCAAGAAATGAAAACCAGGTAAATTCACATCAAGGGTAAATGATGTTAGAAACCGAGGTAATTAAATCAAGAATAAAACTTGGGTTAATAGAATCATAGGAAGAAATAAAATATTTTACCTTAAAAACTCTACCCTTCCCATGTTGGAAAATATTAGGTAGATAATGTAGTTTAATTAGGTAAAAATGGGAAAGAGGGACATAAATGTAAGGATAAATATTAATCCTAAAATAGTTAAACCTAATTAAGAGAAGAGGATGCTGATTTAAAATAAGGTTAATAAACTAAATTTTAGAGACATATAGAGAACCTCCATGTGGCAACAACCAACATAAGAATATCCATCTAAGAGATAACTTGAGCTAAATTAAGGAGTAGATAGGGGATCAAATCTTGACTCATCAATTGACTTTAGTAATGAACACAAATTAAGGATTAAAAAAGGGGGATCAAGAGACAACTAGGAGAAGAAATAGGAATCGTGTTGAGGTAAGGAAAAATATTATTTTTAAATTAAAATTTAAGTAAATAATCTTGGAGATCCTTGATGAGAGAGTGACACACGGGTGGGTGAATAATGAAACTATTGAATTATAAAAAATAATTAACTATGCATGAAATTCTAAGTGTCACCTATGAGGACTCCTATAAAAGAAGGGGCAAGCCATGGGAGAAGGGACTTTTTGGACCCTAATGTTGGATGGATGAGACTATGCCAGAGTAGTGACTACAAGCTATAGTAAGTTTGGTGAGGTAGAGGAATTTAGAGAGGGGAATCTTGAGCCAAGGAGTGCTCTCTTGTACCAGCTAATTACATTACTCCATTTTACAACCCCATTTTAGCTCGGGGGTCCGCGGGGAATGAGAGTACCCAAGGAGTAGGCTAGGAGGTCAACTGGTGGGTCATTGCATTTGGATTAAGCACGTCGACGTTCACATGTGGCGGCAACCGACAACGAAGGAAGGCAAATAGCGGCAAGTAAAGTTTGAATCTCGTCTCCTAGTGAACAGCACCTATGTTGTTATAGTATTCTTTTGTATCACTTCGTTATGGTTTTAGTTAGTAACATGTAAATTTAATGATATGTTCAATAAAGAGAATTTCCCAAAAGTTTTATATATTGCTTAAATGAATTTTTAATTCCCAATGCTATTTTTCTTAAGGATGTATTTTAGTATTAAAAAAGAAAAAAGAAAAAAAGAATTATAGGGTTGGTCCCTATAACAATGGAAATTTCCTTCAAATTGAAAAACATAAATAATACTCTACTTCAAGTTGGAGAAAGATAATTTTGTTATGAACCAAATTGTTGTTACATGAAGCCATCATAAATAAAAGGACACATAGCACATATAATCCACAAGGATATATATATATATAATATATATATATGATATTAATGAATGATGATTATAGGTGAACACTGTGATCACTTTATATTAGTGCTGAAAAGATTGGTCATGTTGAAAAGTCGTAATTAATAATAATTATGAATTATATATATTATATAGGTAGGATTCATTTCATGTCACCCTTCCTTGAAATGATTCATCCTCGAGCAATTGAAGAAAGGAGGTGAAGAGATATTCTGAGTTTTGAATAATTTTGTTGCATTGTAGAAGGACCAATCCATCCTTGGTCGATTTTGTCTAGGATTCTCTTCTGATAAGACTCTTAAATGAAACTTCTTTCATTATGAATCTAAGTATGTTTTTATTTTGACTCCACTTTATATTGAAATTTTGATTCTTCAGATTGTAAATAGAGTGTCATATTTTGTTAGATAAATGTCAACGCTGATAAATTCATTGGTAATTGGGACTGCTTTTGTGATAAGGAAAATGATAAAGTGCCTTTATGGATTGTTTCTTCTTGATCTCCACTTGTTATTCTCAAATCACTTTTTGGTATTTAAGTTTCTGTTGGATACTCGAATTATCTGTTGATTGATAAAAAATTTCAATAATTCCAAAATGATTTTTAATTTGAATTGATTATGTTTCTTGTGATCAATAAATTTTTTGTCCACAACTTGCAATTAAATTTTTGAAAACATTTTTAACTTAGTTTGGTTGGCAGATGTCTCTTGGTAGACAACTTGAACTTTGACTTTTGGAAGTAACATTTCCTTTCACTTTAGTAGTTTGACTTTGGTAAGCAAGGTCTGCCTTTGATGTATTGGATGAGTAATTTCCTTGTCTTTTATAATTAAAATTTATTGATATTTCTCCATTTGTTTTCATGAACCACTTATTTTTTCTTATCTTCTTGTTGTGATTCCTATCCATATTGGAGTGTCACATCTTCTAAAATTGGTGCTTGATCCTTGAATTGGAAATTCTAAAACATTGCCTTGATCCTCATGATTATATTTTGAATCTATTTAATTTGAATTTATGATGAGTTGTAGTTACATTATTTGCTATTAATATTGAATATGAGTTGGACATGCCTTAAGGAATTAGTTATTGCTATAGAAAATTATGCTCTGCTATAGCCTAAGCCAGTTTTCAAGTTTTGCATGGTTTAATGCCCAAACCTATCATAAAACATGTTTGATACAGTTATTAATTTTTCATTTAGCTTGAAACAAAAAGGGCTACTCTACCATTTTACTTTTCTAAAAAACTGATACAAGAGAAAAATTGTAAGCACACACTTAAATTTAACAACCTTGTTTTTGGTCGAATGGCTCTGGAAAATCCCACAAGGGGAAAACCAATCTTCAAGGAGAATTTTATTTGCTTCTTTAGAAATTTTCTACAACAAAAGTACCAACTTATCTCTTCCCTTGAAGAATCACCTGAAAGGTCCTCTTTCAGGTAAGTTCTGAAGTGATATTTTAACACACATTTAGCTCTCCTTTGGCAAAAATATCGACCTCATTTAACAACTCCTTCTTTGGAAAAAAAAATGACCTCTCTGTAGAAATTCCATAAAATTCCGCAACTGCTTATATGAACAATCTGATATCTAACTTATTTTCATAAAGACACATAATGTCTCTACTAATTGCAACATAATAGGAACAGATAAGACAGACACAATATAAAAAACACAATTTTTCTCGGGAACTCAACTAGGAAAACCTCCCTACACTTCTTTTTCTTTCTTTGGAGCTCGGTAATGGGGCTTGCTATCTTCGAAAACCCTTCGACAGATCTACGATGATACCTTTCCATGCCCATGAAACTTTGTATTTCATGAACATTTGTTAGTGTTGGCCATTCCATGATGGCCTCGATCTTTACCGGGTCTACTGTGATACCATCCCCAGAGATAATGTGTCCAAGATAATGAATCTTGGTTTGGTAAAAGGAACACTTTGACAACTTCCCATATAATTGGTTTTCTCTATGACATTGAAGAACTATCCTCAAGTGTTCATCATGCTCTTCTGGGGTATTTGAATAGATCAAAATATCATCGATAAAGACTTGTATAAACTTGTCAAAGTACTCCTGAAATATTTCGTTCCTCAAACTCATGAAAATACCCGGGGCATTTGTCAATCCAAAGGGTAAAACTACAAATTCATATGGACTGAAAAATGTGAAGAGGCATTCCAAAGGTTAAAGGTGTTATTAATGACAACACCAATTTTGAAGGTGTCGGATATGGAACAAGAATTTTTGGGTTGCATTGATGCCTACGACAAAGGGCTGAGTTGTGTGTTGATTAAAGAAGGAAGAGTAATAGCTTATGCAATAAGGAAACTTAAAACCCACGAAGAAAAATATGCAACCCATGATCTAGAAATGGCAGTAATTGTTTATGCACAAAAGATTTGGAGACACTACCTTCTTGGAAGGAAGTTTGATCTTATGACTGATCATTGTGGGCTACAACACATATTCACTCAAGACCACTTAAATGCAAGACAAAGATGATGGTATGAGCTAATTATTGAATATGATTTTGATCTCACTTACATAAAAGGAACAATAAATATGGTTGTTGATGGTTTAATTAGAATGTCTCGGATATTTTTAGTGAGTCCCTTAAAGACAAATTTGAGGGAGAAACTGCTTGATTTTACAATTTAAGGACACTTGGTATCAAGAGGCTAGAAAAGGTTTGAGGGAGGATGAAATGAGGACCCCAAAATATGAAGAATACTCCATTGATAATGATGGGCTACTACGATTTTGAGGACTAATATATGTACCACTAAATGAAGATATACGCCAGTTAATCTTGAATGAAACACATCGTGTAGTATACATGGCACACCCTAGTGTTGAGAAGATGAGTGCATACCTGAAACCACTCCTCTTTTGGAAAGGGATGAAGAAGGACAATGTAAGCTTGGTAGCAAGATGCTTAGAGTGTCAACGAGTAAAAGCTAAACATAGACATCCAGCAGGATTATTGTAACCCCATGAGATACCAAAATCAAAATGGGAAGTTATATCAATGGAATTCATTGTGGGACTACCAATGACCTCAAGAAGACATGATTGCATATTTTTAGTGGTGGACATGTTGACCAAGAGCGCCCATTTCATACCAGTTAAGACTACATATAAGGCACCAGAAATAACTAGAGTTTTTATTGATGAGATTATGAGATTACATGGATTACCTAGGAAGATATATCTGATAGGGGAGCATTGTTTATAGGAAGGTTTTGAACTAGTTTCCAAGAAGCCTTGGGAACCCATTTGAACTTCAGCACTTCTTTTCACCCTGAGATAGATGGGCAGACACAGAAAGGAATAATCAAATCCTTGAAGACATGCTTCAGAGGTATGTGATGGACCAAGAAAAGAGATGGGAGGATTTTTTACCCCTTGTGGATTTGCTTACAATAATAGTTATCAGAGTTCCATCAAGATGACCCCATTTGAGTTCTTATATGGAAGACCTTGCAGAACATCTCTCAGTTGGGACAGACTAAATGACTGAGTATTAATAGGACTAGAAGTGGTGCAAGTGATGGAAGAAAAAATGACTATGATTAGAGGAAGGCTAAAAGAAGCACAAGACCAACAAAAGAGCTATGTTGATCCTCATCGGTAGACCGAAGTTATGAAGTGGGAGATAGGGTATTCCTAAGAGTAACGCTCGAGAAAAAGATCTATAAGATTCGGAAAGGGAGAAAAATTGTCTCCACGGTTTGTGGGGCATTTTGAAATCTTAGAAAAGAAAGGGCCAATGGCATATAGGCTTGCCTTACCTCCATCTTTAGTGTGTATGCATGATGTGTTTCATATTTTTTTTTGCATCATTATATTTTAGATCATTCGCATGTTATTGACTTTGGTCATTTGCAGGTTTCAGTCGAGGGAAAAGTAATGGCCGAACCAGTTCACACACTGGACCAGCGAACTTTGCAAATTAGATGGTGGTTAGTGGACCAATTTAAGGTCTAGTGGGACAATTATAGTCCTAGTTCAGCTACTTGGGAGGACGCCAAGGAGATGCATCACCATTTTCCTTACCTATTCCAAGGGCTTCGAGACGAAGTAAATTATTAAGAGGGGGTGTATGTAGTGGCCCGCTCTAGTTGACTAACAGTAACATGAGATTAACATTTATTTAGCCCTAAGACCCACACTTTATTAGTTGAGGACCTCAGGTTGAGGATCCAGACACATGAATCTATTATTATTGGTTGTGATATTAGTGGTTGTGATGTTTATGTATGATCTCCATTGATATTATGAAGAAGATAGCATTAATGGTTATGCATGTTTTCTATTGATATTATGATGATTGTGGCATAAATGGTTATGTTTGTTATCTATTTGATGTTATGATGTTGATAGCTTTGATGGATATGTATGCTTCCATTGATGTTATGATGATGATAACCATGATGGATGTGTCCCCTATGTTACCTACTTGCATTAGTTCTGGTTCACAATGAACAATGACATGAATGACCAAGTCATGGTAATGATGTTATTATGACGAGGACTAACACTGAGAAACCTTGTTACTGATTATTATTGAGTATGGCAGGAAACCACCAGAGGCACTCGCACATGACGAGTTGGCGACACCTGGTTTGATGAAAATTTATATTATTTTATCTTTGAAATTCTAAGTCGATTTTGAAACCTGCTATATATGTCTATCTATATTCTGATGATATGTTAGTGGTTGCAGGCACAGATTATTTGCTTGGCCGAATGACTCACATATGGGTGATGGGATTGTACAATTGGATGGAATTGCATGGGAGTGGTGGGATAGTGTCCCTGATCTCACCCATTAGCACTCCCGTCGTGACTTGGGCTGGAAAGGTTGAAACACCTTTGCCTTGAAGATCATGATGTCATGAGGGCAAGTCCCAAAGTTGGGTCGCTCATGAGGATTTTACCAGGGAGCACATCAAGGTAGATTCCTTGATCCCCGACACCATTAATCTCACTATAGCAGGCAACATAAGAGATGATAGTGGTCTCTGTCATTGCACCTATACCTTCCCCTCGTAGCCATTGAATGCATAAAGGGAAAGTGGTGTGGCACCCTTGGAACTTCAAGGGAACTTCTTGAAGGACATGACCAACTTGGCACCCTTGGCATCACAAATAAACTGTTAGGCGTGGCACCCTTGGAACTTCAAGGGAAGTTCCTGAAGGGCATGACCAAATATGGCACCCTTGGAATAATTAAAAAATAAATTAATTAATAAATATAATCAAGAAATGAAAACCA
>APFE031649995.1:6813-71204 GCA_000404065.3 Pinus taeda | reverse complement strand
GCAAAGGTTTATCTTCGAAAAGTACTTGGCTCCCTTCAATATGTACATCAATTCATCAATCCTCGAAATTGGGTAGCAGTTCTTAACTGTTTTCTTATTAAGCATCTGATAATCGATGCACATCCTCAAGCTGCCATCTTTCTTCTTCGCCAACACCACCGAAGAAGCAAAGGGACTAGAAACTAGGACGAATGTGGCCCAATCGTAACAATTCTTTGATGGTCCTTTTGATCTCATCCTTGTATACCTTGGGACAAAGGTAGGGATCAGTTATGACTACCTCAATCGCCTCCTCTAACTCTATGACATGCTCAAAATTCAAATCCTCTATCTGGTGGTCTACATGGAGGAATATCGCCAAATACCTTTTAATGTTTTTGGAGCAATGCGTGGATATCTTTTGGATATTGTCGAGGTTGATCTAGTGGCTTCTTGTCAGAAATATAGCACTCAATTGCCCAATTTATGTCTCCATGGCCCGCAAAACTACCTTTTTTCCATCTTCGTCTGTGAACTCCATCTCCATCCTCCTTTGATCTGTAATGTACTTCCCAATGGAATATAGCCACTCAACTGAGTACCGCATGGGTATCTAGTAAATCCACCACAAAAAAGTCATATGTACCTGTGTAGTTTCCCATGGTTATTTTCAGATTAGGAATCCACCTAGTGCACTCTATCTGATGTCTACCCGGTATGACCATTTTGAAGCCCTCAAACTCCTCTATCGAAATCTCCTTCAATCCACCATAACTACGTCTATAAAGACCAAGAAAGGTAGGAAGAGACTTGTGTCTTCCTGTGATGTTATACAATGTACTCTTACTCTTCTTTGCATAGGGTTTACAATCAATAGCCTTATGGCCAAAAGCATTGCATGAATAACAATAGCCATAGAAAGAGATTGTGTACCTGGTGGTTGATGACCTTATCGTAGGGAAAGGTCTTCTTTGATTGTTTGCTTGATTATTCTTACATTATTGCCGCATATTTTGCTAATTAATCTTGATTTTATTGCTCCTACAATTAGTTGCGACATGCCCAAGGTTATGACAAGAGAAGCACTTGACATCTTCCAATAGGGGAGCAAAGGATTTCCTTTGTAATCTTGCAGATTTGCTCCACTCATCTCCGGGAGAAAATGACCTTCTTACAAGGGACACTTTCTTTCACTCATTCCTTTATTGTTGATTCTACTACTTGTTCTTGTTTGTTTCCTTTCCAATCATGTTGTTGGCATCTTCTCCTACATGCCTTTTTGGAGTTGCTTTATTATCTTTTGTGGTTGCCTTTGAGCTACTGCTCTTTTCCATCTCATTTCTCATGGGACAACCTCCTCTAACTTTTCATATAGTCTGCTCTTTTTACCTAGCTCATTTCTTGTTGAAACAACCTCAGCTTTTAATCTTTCACATTGTTCCTCTCTTTCCTTTAGCTAGTTGTTGATCTCCTCTTCAGCTTGTTGAAAATTGGTAGCTTCACTCGGTATTTCCATTGGCAAAACAAAGGAGAAATTATGTATTTTCATGTTGACCAAGTTGGTCTCATTTACACAAGTCAACCCCACCACATGAAGGGGTTTGACCACCTCCTAGCACACATATATACTGGGCATTCGTTGACCTCAATTGGCATCCATCCAACTCATCCATTTGATCTTAAACAAGCAATTTTATTCACACGTGCAAAGGAGAAAGAAGACGAAGTTTCCAGCGAAGTTTGACCTCTCTTGTTTCTGTCTTTGACCAATGTTGACTTGGGTATTCTTGATGTTGTTTGACCAAGCATTTGACTCGATTTGGAGGCCAAATTTCTCTGTGATTTGTTGACTGCCTTTGACCAATGATCTACTCTTGTTTTGGGTCGTTGACTATCTTTGACCAAAGATCTACTCTTGTTTTGGGTCGTTGACAGCAAGTCAACTTCTGTAGTTTCACTGAAACTTTGACTGTGGAATTTCGGCCCCTTTGACCAACTAACTCAGTCCAAAATTCAACCCTCTTGTGCAAACCTTGATTGTGGACCAGCATTGACTTTTTCTCTCTCCTTCGACTAGTTTTGACTTGCCATTTATTGATGTCAGAGATTGGCATTTGAACAGAATATTTTGATGTACATTTTGATGAATTGAACTCTCTCTCATAAGGAAAGATTACTGGATTTCCCCCCTTGTGGGGTTTTGTCCCAAGACACTTTAGTGTCTCTTGTTTTATTGTTATCTGTGATCTCTATTGCTCTATTGAAGTTTATGGTTGAAATTTTTCAAGTTTATGATTGGAATGCTCTAAACAAGTCAAATTGTATCATTGGAAGTAGTTATCAGTTTGAAAAATTGCACTAGTCTTGTTTGCACTAGAAAATCAACATGGTATCAGAGCTTTGGTGAAGAAGAAGAGCCTTGAAAGAGCATTGAGATCACCTTGAAGGGCATTGAGATGATCTTGAAGAGCTTTGATATCCTACATCCTTTTGGTTTGGTTGGTCATCTTCATCATGAATTCCATCATGAAGATAGAAAACAAGCTTGAAGGAGCTACAAACTACAGGGCATGGAAGACTAGAATTGACCTAGAGTTTGCAAGGCATAAGGTCATGGGTACTATATTGGGAAAGGTTATTGAACCAACTAATCAAGCAAGAACGAACAAGTTTAAAGAGGATGACATCTTGGCCATGAGCATCATTGTGGAATTTGTTACAGATCATCTGATTCCTTATATTGTTGATCTCAAATCCTTTAAGGAAATGTGTGACGCACTTATTGGATTATATACCATCAACAAGATCAATCAATCTATAAGTCTAAGAAGCCAGCTTCGCGATGTTAAGATGACAAACAATGATATTGTGGCAGCATACTTCGTAAGGATCACTCAATTGAGAGATTAACTCAAACCTATCGATGAACAAGTACCTGACAAAGAATTAGTAGTTGTAGCAATCGGTGGTCTACCTAACTCTTGGGATTCTTTTGCAGCAAGCATTAGCGGCACTAAAAATGCACCTACCTTTGACAAGCTATGGTTGCTTGCACTCAAGAAGAATCTAGGCTCATGTCCAAAGGCATGATGCCAAATCCAAGTAAAGATTCTCAAGATTTTGCAGCGCACTTAAAGAATAGCAAGGGAAGAAGAAATTTTGGAAGATTCAAAGAAATACATGTAGAAGACCCTACTTCAAGAGCTAATCCAAGACTTCATTCAGGAGGAGGACCTACTCCACAAAGAACACCTCCTCCTCCCTCTCAAGAAAGAAGAGACATGACAAATGTTCAGTGCTATCATTGCCAAGCATATGGTCATTATCAAAATAGGTGTCCTCAAAGGAATGATGATCGAAAAAGGAAAGGGAAGCACCATGCTTCTACAGATGACCTTAATGAACCCTCACATATGAGGAGGCCTAGGAAGAAAGATTTTGATGATGAATATTCTTTTTATTCAGCTTTTACAGGTTCTATTGCAGGTCATGATGAAATTTGATTGGTGGGTAATGGTGCCTCTAGGCACATGACTGGAAGTCATGGGAATCTCTCTGGATTGGTTGAGAAGAAGATAGACCAAAGGGTGGAGCTTGGAGACAATGGCAAGTACGAATTCAAAGGCATTGGTTGATCTTCCTTCCAATTGGAATCAGGAGGTAATGTCTCTATTGACAACATTTTATATGTTCTTGGTATGAAGAACAATTTGTTGTTTATTTCATCTCTTGAAGACAAAGGATATAGAATTGCATTCGTTGATGGACAAGTTCTAGTATGGAAGAAAGACTTCTCCTTTGAATCTGCCAAAGTCATTGGTGTACAAATAGGAGGCCTATATCGTCTCATTGGTCGCTCAATTAAAGCCTTGATACACAACACCTCTGATCTTTGTGAATTATGGCATCGAAGGTATGCTCATGTTCATTATAAAGCTTTGTCTAGAATGAAGGATTTTGTTAAAGGTGTACCTGAATTAAGATTGAACATGGAGTTTGCAAAGGATGTGTTCTTGGGAAAAATGTCAAAGGATGATGTACTAACAGTGATAATAGATCCAAAGGAATCTTGGATCTTGAGCATTCTGATGTTTGTGGGCAATGTCTGACAAATCCTTGGGTGGACATTTGTACTATGTCACTTTCATTGATGATTACTCTCATAAAACATGGATTTATTTCTTAAAATCCAAGGATGAAGTATTTGAAAAGTTTCAGGAATTCAAGGCACGGGTTGAAAATGCTACAGGAAGAAGGATTAAGACTTTAAGATCTGATAATGGAGGAGAGTATGTATCCAAGGAGTTGATTTCCTTTTGTAGGGATGTTGGAATTAAGCGGGAGCTCACAGTTCCCTATTATCCTCAACAAAATGGAATTGTTGAAAGGAAGAATAGAACTATTATGGAAGTTGTCAAAGCCATGCTTCATGATCAAGAGTTGTCGACGTTTCTATGGGGAAAAGCTTCAAAGACGTTGTTTATGTTTGAAATAAATGTCCACACCGAATCTTGGATTATAAGACTCCTAAAGAAGTCTTCACAAGTGAGAAGCCCAATGTTGAACATTTGAGAATTTTTTGTTGTCTTGTTTATGTTCATGTGCCCAAAGAGAAAAGGACAAAGTTGGAACCTTCTAGGAAGAAGGGAACTTTTGTTGGTTACAATGAAAATCCAAAGGCTTTTAGAATCTATGTACCAGGGCAATGATCAATTGAAACTTGTTGGGATGTCATTTTTTATGAGGATGTTGCTTTCTGGAAGTCCAAGGGATCACACTTGAACTCTGATGATGAGATGCAGGTGGCTCCTAAGAATATGGAGTCAAAATCTAAAGAACCTGAACATATGGAACAAGATCTTCGAGAAGAGTCTGATGATCCACATGAATTTGTTGATTCACCAAGAGTCACCGTACCTGAGACTAGAAAGAGACCAGCTTGGCTTGAAAGAACGTTGAAAGAAGCAAAAGGACATGTAGCACCTTGTGGCACTTTCAAAGAAAGCAAGAGGCCAAAGAAGTATTTAGGTTACGCCGCATTGATGAGTAAAATCATTGAGTCTGAGCCATCCACCTATGAAGAGGCACCTAAACATCAAGTTTGAAAAGATGTTATGATTGAGGAATACCAGTCCATACTAAAGAATAATGTATGGGAAATCGTGCTAAGACTCGAAGGTAAATCTGTTGTGTCTTCCAAACGGATCTACAAAATTAAGCATGCAGTTGATGGAAGCAAATGAAAAGTACATGGCAAGATTTGTGGCCTGTGGATTCTCCCATAAGGAGGGAAAAAGATATGAAGACGCATTTGCTCTAGTTGCCAAGTATTCTTCTATTAGATCTATTATTGCTCTTGCTTCTATTACAGGTTGGAAATTGCGTAAAATGGATGTCAAGACAGCGTTTCTGAATGGATTCATTGAAGAGGAAGTTTATAATGAGTAGTCTCAAGGCTTTGAAATTCATGATAGAGAGACACATGTTTGTAAATTGAAGAAAGCCTTGTATGGGCTTAAGCAGGCTCCTCGTGCATGGTACTCCCATATTGATAGTTATTTGTTGAGTCTTGGTTTCAAAAAGAGCAATGTTGATACAAATTTGTACTTCAAAGTTTTTGCGGTGGAGCCCTTGACTTTTTTGTTGTATGTAGATGATTTATTTCTGATAGGGACAGAAAATCTCATTGTTCTGTGTAAGAGGGAGTTGATTTCTGAATTTGAAATGAAATATCTTGGCCTTATGCATTACTATTTGGGATTGCAAATATGGAACAACCCTGGTGAAATCTTTGTTGGGCAAGGAAAGTACATCATTAAGATCCTTCAAAAATTTGGCATGATGGACTACAAGTCCATGGACACTCCTATGGTGACAAATTTGAAGAAGCTTTGCAAGATTGTGATTCTGGTCTGGTTGATCCCTCTATGTATTGCAAATAGATTGGCTCATTGAACTATCTAGGTAACATTAGACCTGATATATGCTATGTTGTGAACACGTTGATCCAATTCTTCGTTGAGCCACATCATGTGCACATATATTGAGATATCTGTGTGGCACCATTGATTTTGGTTTAAGATATGTTTCTAATGGAGAATGGAAACTGCATGGTTTTATGATGTTGATTGGGTTGGATTTACTAAAGATAGAAAGAGCACTTATGGTTTTTGTTTTAGCTTGGGCTCTGCTATGATTTCATGGTCAAGTAAGAAGCAAACTTTTGTTGCTCTTAGTACGGCTAAGGTTGAGTACATTGTTGCTTGTTCAACCTGTTCTAAAGTTGTGTGTCTTCGAAAGCTATTTGTTGGTTTGTTGGATCAAGTGTTGGAATCGACCATTGTATATTGTGAAATCAAAGTTGTGTAAAGCCTTCTAAGAACCCAATTTTTCATGACAAGTCGAAGCACATTGAGACTAAGTATCATTACATCCGGAATATTGTCGAAAGAGGAGTTGTAAGGTTCGAATATAACCCTACTGATGAGCAAGTTGCTAATGTTTTGACAAAATCATTGTTCCAGATGAGGTTTGCTTATTTCAAAGAACAACTTAGAGTTGTTGAGAATCCCTCTCTTGGAGAGAGGGAGCATTGATTGTGTAGCATCATGAGATTGACAATCTTCCTTGGGCTTAGCTGAGATACCATAGTTTATGGTCGAGAAGATTGTCTTGGTTACTCCCTTGGGTCATTGAGATTGCTTGAGAAACCAATGTGGTTGAGGAATTTGGTTTTGAGGCTTGGAGTGATCCCTTAAGTCATTGTGTTTGACTTAGAGACCACTGGGTTTGGTCGGGGACACTGATTTTGTTAAATTTAGGTTAACATGCTCTTTGCATAGGATAGTTACTTCAACATTTCATATAGCCCATTTATCAATTTATTTTATTGACAATAACATAAATCATCATCATATTGACAGTAATTGAAGAAAGAACACAAATGATAAATGAAGAAGGCAAGCCAAGACAAGAGAACAGGAGTATATGGCACAAGCCAGGGAAAAAACCCAAGATGGGGAAAACCCTTGATCAATACTTATTATTAATATCAAATGCTCAACAGAGAGAGAGTACAATAATTCAAGGTCAAAATTTGACTTGCCAATTTTGAAGATCAATATCACTGCTTCTTAGATAAATAGATGGTTGCAGATCTGGAGTATACAAATAGTACCCTCCAGGGTTAGTGTCATACTGCTATAGAGGCTTTTGCTTTCTGATTATCTGGTTAGGACTTGATGATATGTTGCTACAACCCTTTTCCACAACACTTGGATTCCTTCTTTGGTTGTGGCCTCCCTTCAAGCTAGTCTGTCCCCATTCCTCTATTGTCTGGGGCTATTTCTAGCCCTCCAATATTCCTTATAGCCTCAAAGTAGAAGGAAGATAAGGCCTACGACCCACCTAGAAGTGCTCCTAAATAATGCGGCCTGCTTCTAGGAGAAAGACTCCACCTCAAACAATCCAAACCATCATCAAAACAACCCTCAACAGGTGTAACTCCTCTCTGCTCAAACTCAGACTTGTGATGAAGATAAAAGTGCCCAAAACAATTCACAAATGTGCCCAAACCAATCTCGGCCTCCAACCTGTAGAACTTAGCCCTTGAAAATGACTAAAATGAAGCCAACCTTGCCCTCATCTCCTTCGTTGGAGATCTTCTTCTACGGCTACTTCAAAGAGGAGAAGAATGATATATCGATGTGCTTTGAATAGACTATTTATATCCTTAATGGGTAAGTCGGCTAGGTCACTTTAGGAGAGAAATTTAAATTTTCAATTTTCAATTTTTCCCGCCTTGATAAGGTCATGCCTTATGAAATTTCTTTTGAATGAATAAATATTTTTCCTTATCCAAATTTGTGATCTAGTCGTCGAATCTGGACCTCTCGAAAAGAGGAATTCAATGCCACAATAATCTTCCTCAAAGAAGCAGACCAAAGTGGAATTTCGCCCTAGTTGCCAATTTTAACACTCCCTCTCAACTAGGGAGAATTCCACCTATCAAATCATCAGCCACTGTCACCATGAACCATCTCTAAATCTCGTCTCTGCTCTGCTTTGCTGAACACTGATGTAATAATGAAGAAGAATTGAAAGAGAGTGGGTCACAAGACTTTACCACTCTCTACTGACAAAAGTCATTCCAGAGGCAAAACTTCAATCAAACTTGATCCCAGATCAAGTTGAAGAACACCATGCATCCTAGTCATAGGGAGGTACAGCAATACTCGATGCGTCCATCAATAGTGCTATGGTCCCTAACCACTTTTCCCAACTAATTGGCCAGATGAGAGGTACTTCCCATGTGTCCCGAACAACATGGGTAGGATGATACTGAATCGATGGCAGGGAAAGAATGTATCACATCCTGTTTACAATAACACATAGGGAAAGGACGAACCACATCCTACAATCACACATAAGGAAAGGACAAACCACATCCTACATATGCAAATCACCGAGAGTAGGGAAAGGATGAACTGCATCCTACAAACACAAGGCACAGCAATCAATCGTGGGGAAGGGATGAACCACATCCCACCAACATGTCAACCAATAATAGTAGGGAATGAGCATCCTACATGTGGGGAAAGGATGAACCACGTCCCACTGACATGTCAACAGATGCCTATATGCATTTCTAACCGGGGTATCCACAGGAGAAGGTGAATCACTCATCCTATGCATATGTCACCAATAGGGGAAGGTGAACCACTCACCCTACATACATGTGTCCACAATCATAGGGGAAGGTGAATCACTCACCCTACACACATGTCAACCATCATGGGGTATCACAAGGGAAGGTGAACCACTCACCCTATACACAACGCACCAATAGGGGAACGTGAACCACTCACCCTGTACACAACGCAACGATAGGGGAAGGTGAACCACTCACCCTATGGTCGCTCATAGCTCAATGATTACCCCAAGCCCCCAGGAGCTCCTAGAGCTCAATGTTCAATTTTAATCAAAGATCCTTTCATATAGGGAATAGTGCCAAGTTGCTTTTTGAAAGTCAAGACTAGATCAGGGGAAGCCTCATAGCTTCATTTAGCAGCATATAGATGTATACATAGCAAAAGATCTCGACAACACTTAACAATTCTCTGCTTCTTGCATATTTTGATGAAGATAATATTTAGTTGCTCCCTCTTACTCAGGGAGACCACAGCTTAAACTTGTTTTCCCAAAGTGCACAATGTCCATCAGGCAACCTGCCATCATGAGATCTTTCCACTCAAGCAATATCGCAATATACAACGGTGTTACCAACACATGCTCAAATGGCTCATTGAGCAATCTGCTTCATAATAAGCTATGCTTGCTGCTATATACATTCAGCCTCAAAAGTGCTTCCAAAACAACCGAATCAACAAATATAGCACTAGATGTGTTCTTTCCATCCATCACACTGTCAACCAAGTTATGATCAAAATATTCATGGAATCTTAGATTCCAGCAGTGTACCTCAAATTATAGATAATAGAATCATTGAGATATCTCAATAAGTAGTTGTCTAATATATGAGGCTCTTCCATAAATCGGCTTCAGAGTTTTCATAGCGAGACATATGACTGATAGAGTGTTGATCAAGAACACCAAGGATCCCACAAGATATACATATACAAACCATCAAATTTTCCATCAGTCCTTAAGTGTAGGGAATAATGCATCAAGGTTGGGTCTTCCATCTTGTCTTCAAGAGACAACTCCCTCTTATGTTGATAAACGAGAGTGTCATCAATCAGATATCGTCAATAGCTACATCCTTACAATCCAATCATCATGGCTGGTCCATAACTCCCTCTAAATATAAGGAAAATGACCTTGCCAAAATCATAATCATAGAGTTATCTGCAACATGCTACTTTTCCTGTCATTATTCCTTTGGTCCATGTGCCAAATTCATCCATATAGCTCCCTCTGAATTCTTGCTTCAGCCTTTTATCAATCGGGTCCTTATCTTTAAGATGATATGTTAGCATACGAAACCTCGGCAATACATAGGTGAACTCTCTCACATGCTCTGCCTATTCAACTGACAAATCTCAATAGCAGTATATCAATAGAACCTTATTATTGATATTTATAAGAATGACTAACATTATAAAGATACCAAGGGAATCTCTGAATTTAGCCTTGGAATGATTTCCAAGTCTGATTATGCCATGGATCCAGGCTTCTAGCCTGACCTTAACATCTTTTAGATAGACCAAGGAAATTCCAAATTATGCCAAGTTACTTCTCAGCCACATATACTTTATCTGATGTACTGAATTTCTTCCAAGGTTCAGTGTTATTGCAGAAGAATGTGGCAAATAGTTAATGCACTTTAAACTATTGAAGAAGAATTTACTTCCGCCCTCTAGGTTTTGATGCTTGTCATTAAAGACTGTGAATATATGTTGCATCCTTGACTTACAGCCTCATTCCTCTATTGTCTAGGGCTATTTCCAGCCCTCTAATATTCCTTATGGCCTCAAAGCAGAAGGAAGATAAGGCCTGTGGCCCTCCTAGAAGTGCTCCTGAATAATGCGACCTGCTTCTAGGAGAAGACTCCACCTCCAAGAGTCCCAAACCATCATCAAAACAACCCTCAACAGGTGCAACTCCTCTCTGCTCAAACTCGAACCTATGATGAAGATAAAAGTGCCCAAAACAATTCACAAATGTGCCCAAGCCAATCTCGGCCTCCAGCTTGTGGAACTTGACCCTTGAAGATGACTAGAATGAAGCCAACCTTGCCCTCATCTCCTTCTTTGGAGATCTTCTTCTTCTACAGCTAATTCAGAGAGGAGAAGAATGATATATCGATGTGCTTTGAATAGACTATTTATACCCTTCATGGGTAGGCCGACTTGGCCACTTTAGGAGTGTTACGATATTCCGACACATAGGAAATAGTTAAGTATAACTTGGTCTAGTATAGAGTTAGGTAAAGTGTGTTTCTTTACTATGTACCTTTGTAACTTACAATCTGACGGTCACGATATGTAGTGATCTGACGGTTCATTCTCTCCTCGGTATTACCGACACTTGATCCGTGGCTTAACACCCGATTGGTCCATGATTTTTATTTAAAGCACATGGAGGGTCATTTGTAGGTTAACCGTTCACGAGAGAAGCTTTTGTAAATTTTCATTCTTTTATTAATAAATTTCAAATTCCTACATTAATGCTCTTTTATGGGTTTTTATGTAAACAAGGTGTTTCAAGTAAGGTTAATTACTTTTCCTAGGTAAATGGTAATTTTTCCTTTAGGAAAAGGGATTTTTAGGTGAGATGAATGTTGATGAAGGGAGTGAATGTTTGTAAAACGGTTGAAGTACTTAATCCTTATAAGTTATTGGGCCGAGGGTCCGGTCCCTCCAGAAGTCATAAAAATGCTCTGAGCCCCTTTGACTTAAAGTTGTAGGAACTTTGATTTTTTCTTGTGGGAAATTAGTGAAAAAGTGAAATGAATGGGGGAGGAATTAATCACTTGACTTTGTATCTGTTCGATTGTCATCCACACTTTAAGCAATTTTATGATGAAAGTAAATGACAAGATAAATCACCATAATTCTGCAACCATCCAACTACTTACCCATCTACTCATCCTACCATTTTTTCTACTCTTTATTAGGGTGTACTTAAATTGGCAAACCTTTACCAAATCTTTCTTTTTTTTTACAATAGAAATCTATCTAAATCTATCCTTATTATATCCAAGGGCTCAGATTAAATTGTTGAGCTCCTTCTTTAGTTACTTTACCTATCTACTTATCTGGCAAGATTAAACAGTTTGGTCAGATTTTATTCTCTATCTCTAAGCATGAAATTGAAAACATGGAATAACCGAGATTAAACTATTTGGTTACCATGGATTATGTCATAATAACAAGTTGTACACAATCATTATTGTACAAAAAATAAAATAGTAGTGGCATTTGGACTTGCACACTTTCCTAGTCTTTTTTTTTTTCCTTGGGGTTCATATTTTTCATATTTTTCGACCTTTTTCATTCTTTTTGTCCTTTGATTTTTATTTTAGGACATACGCTCTTTACATTTTTTAAATTTTTGATTTTTTTTTTCTTTTTCAAATATGGAAAACATTTGCAGAAAGAAAAGGTATGTACATATTATAGATTTAATCTCATCCATTCATATATTATGACACCTATTGGTATAGGAACATAACAATGGCTCCACTTGGGGATGGCATTTCCTAGTGAAATGACAAGAACTAGTAGATCAATGGCCTTCTGAATTTCTGTGTTTATACTATGCAATTTCCCTTTTTACTTTGCCGCTTTATTGATACTTATGATAGTGAAACCTTTGAAGCTTAGGCCCTTCTCTTCAGGATTCAACTCCACAATCACCATCCAATCCACACTAAAGTTTATGAAGGATATAGTATGTACAAGTGATTAGTGAAATCAGTGACTCGGATCTATATAGTTCTTAAGCATTCGACCATTGATTGATCCTCCTTTTACTTCTGCACCATCTGGTTCTTTAAGAAAATAGGCATTATTACCTCTGAAAGCATAAATAATGTAAGGACCTTTCCACAGGAAGTAAAACTTCCCATGTTTCCCTTTATCTTCCCTTCTTGAGTTCCATTTCAGTACTTTGTCTCCTAGATAAAAATCTTATGCCTTGGTTCTTTTGTCAAATACCTTCTTAATTTTCTCCTGCACCACTTAGGATCTAATGTAAACTTGTTCTCTGGTTTCTTGCAAATGAATAGTTTGGTTTATCCTTCTTTGAATGTCATTGGGCTCGAGCTGTGCTTCTTGGAGTAATTTCATCACTGGAGTTCCCAAAGGAGATGGGAAGACAACCTCCATTCCATAGACTAGCTGATAGGGACTAGTGCTAATAGACTTCTTTGTGGTCAATCTGTCTGCCCATAAATCATCTATTAGTTTCTTATTCTAGGTCTTCTTATTGTCTTCTAATAATTTTTTGATGATATTCATTAGGCTTTTATTGGATAATTCTGCAAGCCCATTTCCCTGGGGATAGTAAGCTGTGGAATGGCCAAGGGTTATGTGATACTTGTTGCAAAAATCAATCATCCTTTTTGATTTGAAGGTTGCAGCATTATCTGTGATGATTTTGGTGGGACAACCGAACCTAGATAGAATGTTGGCCTCAAGGAAACCTATTATGGCAGTATCAGTGGCTTGTCTTGAGGGTATGGCTTCTATCCACTTTGTAAAATAATCTGTGGCAGTTAAGATCCATCTATGTTGGGCAAAGGAAGGGGGGTGAATTTCACCAATGAAGTGAAGACCCCACTACTGAAATGGTGTTTTAGTTGATATAGGTTTCAAAGGTAATGGCAATAATTTTCTTTTTCCTTAAAAAATTTGACATTTGTGGCATGAGGTTACAAATTTTTTCACATTAGAAAATAGAGTGGGCCTGTAAAAACCAACCCTCAAGATCTTATCAGTTGTTGTCTTCCAATATAGATGTCCCCCACAGTCACCTGCATGAAATTCTTGCAAAATTTTATCAGATTCCTCCTTTAATAAACAATTCAACAATATGCCTTCATGATTTTTCCAAAATAAGGCATTATCAATTATGCAAAACTTTAAAGGTTTCATCTTGAAAAACCTACTTTTAGTTCTGGATAGCTCTGGAGGAGCTTGAAGGTTTTGTACAACATATATTATGTCAGCATACCATGGTGAATCTGTAAAGGCTTGGCTGATCTGTGGAGTCGCCATCTCCTCTTCGTTATCCAGTTCTATAATAAAGTTTATGTCCAGGGCTTGATATTTTGATTCTGCCATTAGCTTAGCCAAACCTTGGCCTTTGATCAATTTTGTAGGTTTGATTTCTAAATCATACTCTAATATTGTAGCTATCCACTTTCCCCTTTTTCCATTAGGTCCATTCTGAATTAAAATGTCTTTAACCACAACATTGGGAACATAAGCTACTATATGGGAGTACAAAATATAAAATCTGAAATATTTTATGTCTTTAACCAGAGCAAAAGCTTGTTTCTTCATTATGTTATATTTTAAAGGTGCATCTATCAAGGATTTACTAAAGAAGGCTATTGGCTGTTCAAAACCCTGATCATTTTTCTATAGGAGGACTGCATCAATAGTGTGTTCTGAAGCAAAAAAAAAATATGAGGAATTCCCTATCAAACTTTAGATTGATGAGGACTAGCGTTCGTGTCAAGGCCAACATTATATCTTCAAATGACTTTTTAGCCTCTAGAGTCCATTTAATAATCGAATCTTTCTTTAACATGTTGTTTAGTAATCTAATTAACTCAACTAAATTAGAGATAAATCTCCTCAAAAAGTTTATCTTCCCTAGAAATGCTTGAAGTTGTTTGATATTCCTAGGATGGGGTATCTGCAAAATAACTTCAATTCTTGTTGGGTCAATCCTGATACCATCTTTGGAGATAATGTGGCTAACGATTTCACTTCTGCCAACCCAAATAAAGATATTTTAGGATTGAGAGAAATTCCATATTTCCTACATTTAATAAAGACCTGCCTAAGATGATCAAGCGTTGTTGATCTAATTTGGAGAATACTGTGAGGTGATCTAGGTAAATTTCCAGGAAGTGATGGATTTCTTTGACAAAGTCTATGTCCATTGCTCTTTGAAAGGTGGCCCCTACATTTCTTAATCCAAAATGCATTTTCACATACATGAAAGTGCCCCATGGAATTGTGAATGTAGTCTTTGCCTAATCATCTGGGTGGACTAGCATTTGGTTATAACCAGAGAACCCATCTAGCAGTGAGATTATGGAGGAACCCACTACCCTCTGTAACATGTGATCCATTTTTGGAAGAGGATAGTTATCTTTAAGTGCAACTTTATTTAGATTTCTAAGATCAACAAACAACCTAATTTCACATGTTTTCTTTCTAGTGGGCACCAAATTGGAAACCCATTTTGAGAACCTAATAGGTGCAATAATCCCAGCTTCATACATTATTTTGATTTCCTTTTCAATAGAAGGCAGTAGAACAGGGTTAATTCTTCTAAGCTTCTGTCTAAAGGGCCTTTGATCTTCTTTTAATGGAATAGTGTGTTGTATTATGCTAGTATCATAAGATTCCAGGTCCTCATAACTCTAGGAAAAAACATCCTAAAATTCTTTTAGTAGTTCCATATATTTCAGTTTTCCATTGGGAGGTAATGATTTTGACAACTTTATTAGTTTTGGACTCTCTTTAGATCCTATATTACATTCCTCAATGTCTGACTTCAAAGGTTCCATTTTAGGCTTTTTGGGAATATCGTTTGAATCGAATAAGTCCTCCAAAGGAGTTAATCCTTTAGGTAGAAAATTATCCTTAAGGTCTATGACTTTAGTTTCTTCATCAAAGACTTCATCAATCTCCATTTGTTTTAGGTTTCAAATATCGGATTTTGTAAACTTTGTGGGATGCAGTCTATCTATCTGATCCTCTTCTAGTTTGTTAATTTCTACTTCATCAAAGCAATCAAAATCGACTGCTATGTCTATGTCTATGTTGGTATTTACAAATTCATTATCTAAAGTTAAAAAATTGTTAATTTGTTGATCGTTCTCAAATGATTTCCAGTTCTTTAAATTCTCAGGAATGGAAGGTCTGTGCCTAACCTCAGCAGTGTACTGATGGCTGGGTTCGAAAGGCAGCTTACAAGTACTAGCAAACATGGCTAAGCTGTGAGCCTGCATATTGTGTTTTCTGGGGATAACAACAAGTTTGGTTTCTAAGAAAGTCTTTAATATTTCTATGAATGTTCCTCTATAAAACCCTAGTCCAGGGTCTCTAGTCATATAAACAACATTAATTTCTTTAATCACTAACTCAGAATATCCCATGATAGAGACTCTAATGGCTCCTAACCTTTTAACAAGTTTCAGACCTAACAGAAGTGCTTCATATTCGGCCATATTGTTTGTACATTTAAAGTTCAACCTATAGGCATGGCCTTTTGAATAATCATTTTCTAAGCTGTAAATACATACACCTGCTCCTACGCCTAATTTGTTGATTGACCCATCAAATTCAAGATGCCACAGGATTTCATGCTCATAATTCTCATCTGGGGTAATGGGATCCTTCTTGAATAAGGTATCAGGATCATCTTTTTTATCTGATGTTTCATGAATTTGGACATTTTGATTTTCTTTTAATACTACAATTTCTTTTGGTTTTGCTGTTATACTACTTGAAGTATCTTCTTGATTGTTCTCATCATTGTAAAATATGAAGGAATCTATATCATAATGTACTGAATATATGGGAAAATTCTAAGGTCTCTCCTTGGAACTCACTACATACTTCATTAGAGTCTCTCTATATAGCTTCTTGGGGTGTCCAAAGGTTGATATGGTAGCATAGGACATGTCCAATTGCAGAGATCCTTGGAGTTTGGCACCCCAATATCTAGACAACATAATACCATACTTGGGTGGTATGTTAGCAACAACTATGTCCATAAGTATGGTATTCATAGGGTATTGAACTAGGGAGACACACAAATCTTATATGAGACCTAAGCATTTAACTTGGATTGAATCAAAGGAAAAGAGATCCTTATACGGCCTAGTGATATCCAAGTTAATCTTTTCCATTATAGACTTAGGCATAAGATTATGTAAGGCTCCAGAGTCAAGCATGGAATTATGTAGGATTTTATCATGGATGTTAAGGCTGATGTAGAAGGGTGGTACCTGTCCTTCAACTAGCTTTCTGTTAACATCTGGTCCGAAAACTAACTAAGGCTGGTCATAGAATAGATTCACAGAATCTTCATTTTCAACAAAGTTCAGGGATTTACTAATTTGAGATCTGTAAGTTTCATGTTTAACCAATTCTATCAAAGGGACTGAAATTTTGAGTTTGGCCACTTCTGCTCCCAAATTGAAAGGCAGAGAGGATTTATCTGTTTGAATATTTGGAATTTTAGAGCCAAAGTTCTAAGTAGTATGTTTTTATTTTTCATTGTTAGGAGTATTTTCAATTGAATTTTCTAATATAATTTCTGGAGGCTATTCCACTGTTCCTTTGAGGGGGACTGAAGTGGAAAGCTACTCATTAGAAGGTTGGTTATCTGTTACATCTTCAATAGTGGGATTAGGAGGATTTTGATGTGGTCTAGAAAGGATTTGTAAAGTTTTTGTAACTTGAGGATTCTGTTTTGTGTCTTTCTTAGGCTGGTTAGGTATTTCTTTTTTATCTTGATCAGAAACATCAGTGTTTTTCTTGCTTCTTAAGTTATACTTCTTATGAACTTCGAAAATAGAAGAGTCATACCCTTGCTTATAATCGAAAGATACTCCTGTTTAAGTTTGTAACTGTTGAAGCATGTATAATTTTTTATCATCTTGAGTTAGAAAAACAGTTTCTTCATTATCTAAACCCATTAGGTTGATTTGAGTGTCTATCTTAGGGTCTTCTTGGTGGGAAGTCTCAACATAATTTTCTTGGAAAGGTGGCCTAATGTTTTGATCAGGACCATTTTTACCAGTGATTTGGTTCTGGTTTTTCCAAAAGTTTGAATTCCTCACTGGATTAGCTTGTTGGTTATCCTATTGAGGTTTCCTTTCAATGACTTCTATTCTATCCATCAACCTTTCCTTTCCTTTAGCTAAAGCATCCATTTTCTGATCGAAGGGTGAAGATTCATCTTTCAATGGTGTTATTCTCTCATTTCTAACTCTATCCCTTTTGGACAGCAGATTAGCTTCTATGCTAACACCTACACTTTTCCTATCTTCAAGTGTGGGGGGATTCCTTTCTCTAAGTTGAAAATCCATATCTATATCAAGTCCATCTGGAAATTTAATCAGGGCTAAACCAGGTGGAGGCCTAAGGTCAAGAGGGATTGCATTATGCACATTGTTAAACCTAGTACAATAGTCTTGAAGAGTTTTGTTTGGTAACCTTTTAAGGTTTTCGTATTCAGATAGAATTTGAAGGGGGTTCTTCTGCTTCTGTCACCTATTTAAGAACTATTGTTAAAGGACTTCTAGACTATCTATACTCTGGGGGGGCAAAGATCTAAACCACGTTCTCACTTCTCCAGCTAGACTTTGGACAAATATTCTCATTTGGACATCTCCTATGTTAATCTCATGCAGTTCAAAATAATCTGTCATTTTCTTAATGTGATGCTGAGCTGTGTATGTTCTAGTGCCATCAAATGTGGTGATTTTACTTTGATAATATGCTGGTAAGACACCTTGAGGAGTGGGCATTACCAGGGAGGCATATTTGAGGGCCATATCTCTAAGTCGTACAGGGTTGAGAATGGAAGTTGGGGTAACTAGAGGATTTGGAACAATAAGGGGAGTTGATATAACAAACGTAATAGGTGTTTGAGGGGTAGTGATGGGCTGATGAGGGATTGAAGGTATGAATGGAGATGAGGTTGAGGGATGATTTTTAGTGGTGTGGGGAAAAGATGGTGAGCTAAAAGATGTTGAAGCTGTTTCAGAAAGTTTAGGGTGTCTATCAGTGGTAAGGGGTGTTTGAGGGGAGTTCAGTAGACTTTGATCAATTGCCAATTTGGCTCGTTGGATTTCAAGTTCTATGAGGAATTAAAGATTTGGGATCAAGTCTAGTAGTTCACTATTAGATGTGGTTCTAAACAAAGAGAGACCAAAATACTCATCAAAAGGGATGTCTTCAAGGAATAACCACTCAACAGGGCATGAATGGGATCTAAAAACAGGTCTGGGGCTTGTTGAACTTTCTTGCCTTCTGATTATCCTCGGAATAAGGTTGGGATTTTCAAATCCAAGGGGAGGATTTGGATCAGGGTTGGCCCTGGTATAGTGAGTTCTCCATGAAGCCAAATTTCGAGCTTTTTGTGATTGTTTTAGTTTTTTTATGAACTCTTGGAAATAACTTCTAATAACCCTTTAAGATGCTTATGAATAAAAATTTGAATTCCTCAAAGGTTTATTAAAACTGAGGGTTTTGAATCCCTAGTTGAGTCACCACTATGTTATCACTCAGGTTTTTCCTTAGAAGTTATTAAAGAAGGGATGGCCCAAGGTAACCACAAGCCAATCTCTTAGACTCAGGTTCTAGCCAACCTAAGTCTAGAGAGGGCTCTCTCTTTAAGATTTAACTTTGTTTAAATAAGATTTCAGGCTAGTTCTTATTGTTCAGGGTTGTTTTTTTTTATTGGGTGGTGGAATTAAGAAGACAGATGGGCAGAGAAAATATTTATGCCATTGCGCTATGGAGTCAATCAAGAAAGGCCTAACTGGATTAGATCTATTACTGAGGTAATAGTCCACAGGGTAGGCTAACACAATGAGAGCAAATATGCAGGTTTAAATGGATGAGAGTCTTAACCAGGGCTAAGGGCAATGAAGAATACTATACTATGGGCCAAAGGGGGGTAAACTACGAAAGTAAGGAGGAAATTAAGAATCTCCAGACCAAGGCAGTTTAGAGGAAAACATATATAAAGCAAACAGTGAAGACATAGAGCACTTAAGCTAATTCTGATGATATTATTCCTTGTTTGCTTTTAAGATTATATAAGAAACGCATATGAATAATTCATGACATATAGAGAATACAATATTTAAACATGAGAAAATGATACTTATTTGTTTGAGTGAAATGTCCTCAGCTTTATTTCATAATCCAGTAAACCAGTCCAGTATTGAGTACAATAGCTCCTTAGCTTAAAACAAAATGTCTTTAGAAATTCTTTTTGTACAAATACTTCACAAGTTGATTCCTTCCTTGCTTTGATTTCTTTATACTTTTCTTTGATATCCTGGCTCTGACCAGAAGGAGCCCTATAGGAATATACCTCTATATTCTATTACCTTTCTAATACCTGGAACTGTGAGGTGGATGGCAAACCTCCTGAAGGTATAGTGCGTCGACCTTGTGTCCTTTGTGCCACTGTGTTTCTTGATGTTTCCTCAGTGTACTTTTGTTCTGCATATGGCTTTAACATTTTCCTTTTAGAAAATGTTTGATCAATTGCCCTGCTGGAAGGCGTGGTCTCCTCTCTGTCTATTTTAAGGTTTCTTTCCTCATTGAGAGGAGTCTGCAAAACAAGAGGATTGCTGATGATTTGTTCAGGCTAAGCAAGCTCCTCTGAAATTTCTGGTTGCTTAGATTCTTCCTGTTGTTCTGAAAGCTCTTGTTGTTTTGATGATTTTGGTTGGCCTGATGGCCCTGCTTTTTCTAAAGTCTATTCATTGTGTTCTTATAACTACCTTTGAGATGGAGTTTCTCCAAGCACCTATACAAATAAACCTTCATCAAGCCTCCTATCTAAATCCATCAATACATTGTCAACTGCAACCTCTGTACTATCATGATATACTAATGTGTTTTCCCTCCATTCAGATTGATTGGCCTACTGTTCAATTTCTATGATCCTATGGTGGATGTAAGGAGATAGCTTATTTTTCTGCCTCCTATCACAAATGAAGCTGTGGGGATGATAGGCCCATCTGAAACTCTGTTTTAATCTCAATCTCTGGAGGATTTCATTTGCCTCCTTTCCTTCTTCTCTACTGTTACAAATGAATGGTCCAAGATGATCTTTTATTCTTAGTTGGGCCTTCTTCTTGGTTTTAACAAAATGAATCTCATCAGAATTGATCATTTTCCTTTAGTAATCTAGAGCAAATAATCTCATGGGGAGATATCTTGGCATTTTGTAAGGTGGAAACTCACATCCATAGATTCTGATCTATGTATGGTTCTAGTACAAGTACCAATCCCCTACTTTGTATTACTTTGAAAACTAAAGGATTCTCTTGATGTCTGCACTAATTCTGGGAGGAGGGATTCCTAGCAACATGGTAGTCACTGGGTGTACAAATAGATCAATGAAATCTATATATGGGTAGGGAGAATTAGACATGTGGGACAGAGGGGTCCAGAAGATGATAAATTTAGGATTACCTTTGGTATCAAGTTTTTGGACAGAGAAGGGAAACTTATCAGTCTGATAGTAAAGAAATAAATGTTACAGGACTGATGAATATTTAAACACCCTTTCATTCTCCAATCTCAGAAACTGATCATGCATCTTATCAACGATGAATTTTGCATAATCAAATTTCACTGCAGGAGGCTGGCCAGGGGTAAAAATATACATGTAGGCAAAAATGATATCATCTACATATTCATTAGTGGTAAAACCTAAAATGCATGATATCATTGATGTGATATCTTTGCCCAAATTAGAAAAGTAGGATGACATGTAAGGTGGGGGGTCCTTTGGAATGTATTTTTCTTCAATAATGAAAGCCTGAAGGATTTGAGTACTTTTGGAACTACATAACTTGGAAAATCTGTCAAGCAAGTCAGAAATGGCAAGGGGGGTAAGGTTTTCACCAGGTTGTAACTGTAACATTTCATTTATGGATTCTGCAATGATAGTGAATATGACTTTTTGATCTAGGGACATTACAGCTCTCATGATAGGGTCATAGCTTTCAAGACAGTAGTGAAAATTTTTGAGGAGACATGAACTTGGGGAATTGATATTTGGGTAGGTTTGATTCCTAGAGGCCTCTTTTATCTGCATGGTTTAAGTAGTTATCTCGGTGTCTGCAATGCAATTTCAGAGGAGATTCTTCAAAGGTGAGGTCTTTAATATGAAAATCTTTGTCAGCCAGGGGAAGATGGTATAAATATTTGTGGGGAGTAGTAATTGGCATGACATTTAAAGCAATTGGGGCTTCCATATTTGGTTCTTGTGGATTAAAAAATGAGGGCAAAGTATTTTCAGGGAAACTAGACACAATTGGTCTATTTCAGAGTGTTTTAGGACTATTAGACAACTTAGCTTACTAAATTACTTCAGTTTTAAAGCAATTTAGCTCAAGCTAGGCACTAAAACAGGGTTTCTTAGTCGCAAATAGGATAAATACCTAGTTTCGGTTGTTTGAATGGTAAAATGGTGGCTGTGCACTATTTGTAGGAAGCACACAGGTCTGCACAGTGGTCTGGAGTTCAACAGTTTTAGAAGGTTGACGGTTGGTAGTAAGTTGACAATTGTAACGTACTTTATGTTTGCATGGAGAACATAAGGTTCTTTTCTTGGTAAAAAATGGAAACACTGACTATTTTTGGCTTCTCTGCAAAGTCAATGATTTCGGCAAGTATAATGGAAAATGACAGTTGGCGCCAACTGACGGAGGTGACATTTTGTCGTGTAGTGGAGGTGGTAAGTGGAGGTGGTAAGTGGAGGTATTAAGTGGAATATATCGCATCGCTTTTGGGGACTTGGTGGTATTAGGAGAGGTCCGCCCGATTCCATTCATCGGGTGGCACGTAGCAGAGGGATGAATAGTAAAACCGCTCACATTGGGTGGGTAAAGGTCAGCATCGGAGGCCGCCCGATATGAGTGCCAACAGTTAGATCTGAAGGGGTCAGATCGTATGGTGACTAGGAACATGACTTGATTAGGGAGTTAATGGAGGGGCCCGACGGGATTTTAATTACAAGTTAGGGCAACTTAATGACGTCAAGGGTGATGTGATTGGAGGAAGCATTATCAATTAATCATGGTTTGATCAATTAATCCCTTTTAGTAAGGTGAAGGGTTATGACTCTTAATTAGTCGCAACTCGACTAATTAATCCATTTAGTTATTTATTATTATGGTTTATTTTTCAAACCATCGGGGCGGGATATTTAAAATATGGGATTTTTATTAACTATATGGGAAAAGGATTTTTGTTTCTCGGGAATTAAATATAATAAAAGTTAAAGTTAATATGAAATGGAAATGAGAACAAATTGCGCTAAGTATAATGTCTTGACACATTCACTCATGCATTTGAATTTACACATCATAACTTAGGCTTACTTCTCTTTTATGTGTTTTTATGTAAACAAGGGGTTTCAGGTAAGGTTAATTACTTTTCCTAGGTAAATGGTAATTTTTCCTTTAGGAAAAGGGATTTTTAGGTGAGATGAATGTTTATGAAGGGAGTGAATGTTTGTAAAGGGGTTGAAGTAATTAATCCTTATAAGCTATTGGGTCGAGGGTCTGATCCCTCCAGAAGTCAGAGAAATGCTCTAAGCCCCTTTAACTTAAAGTTTTAGGCACTTTGATTTTTTCTTGTGGGAAATTAGTGAAAAAGTGAAATGAATGGGGGGGAATTAATCACTTGAATTTGTATCTGTTCCATTGTCATCCACACTTTAAGAAATTTGATGGTGAAAGTAAATGACAAGATAAATCACCATAATTCTGCAATCATCCAACTACTTACCCATCTACTAATCCTACCATTTTTTCTACTCTTTATTAGGGTGCACTTAAACTTGCAAACCCTTATAAAACCTTTCTTTTCTTTTACAATAGAAATCTATCTAAATCTATCCTTATTACATCCAAGGGATCAGATTAAACTGTTGAGCTCCTTTTTTATTTACTCTACCTATCTACTTATCTGCCAAGATTAAACAGTTTAGTGAGATTCTTTTCTTTACCTCTAAGCATGAAATTGAGAACATGGAATAACCAAGATTAAACTGTTTAGTTACCATGGATTTTGGCATAAATAACAAGTTGCACACAATCATTATTGTACAAAAAATAAAATAGTAGTGGCATTTGGACTTGCACACTTTCCTGGTCTTTTCTTTTCTTCCTTGGGGTTCATAACTTTCATATTTTTTGACCTTTTTCATTCTTTTTGTCCTTTGAGTTTTCTTTTAGGACATACCCTCTTTACATTTTTTAAATTTTTTTATTTTTTTTTCTTTTTCAAATATGGAAAACATTTGCAGAAAGCAAAGATATGTACATATTATAGATTTAATCTCATCCATTCATATATTATGACACCTATTGGTATAGGAACATAACATTGCCTTTACGCAACCCTACCCATGGACTGAGCACCGTGCTCTATGTTATTACTCAAGACCGGTCTTGTATTCTAATGTTAGTTAATTATCTTTGCCCACTTGAGTGCTTTAAGTTATACTTTACAACATAAAACATTCATACTGGTGCACGCAGTAAATAAATAGTATATATGCAAATTATACCAATCATGCATTAACCCAAGAACAGATACATAGAATTATAGAAAAACTTCTCTTTATTGATTCTTTCTCCAGTTACTGACTCAATTCGCCCTGTGCACTCAGCTGCAGGGGTCCACGCACTCAACGGTGGACTACTAGGGATTTGCGCACTTAGTTGCAGAGCCTTTTTCTACTCTACGTGATCTGGAATCTATCCAGGATAAAGAATGAAAGGTATTATAGACTCATGTGCATGGAGGTGCCTATGTTACTTATACAACGGATCGATAAGGTTGCTAGAATACATAGACACTGAGGCAATCAGAGAAAACATAATAGTCAAACACGTAAACAAAAACAAGTTGAATAAGGAGTTCACCTAATGCTCCTAGGCTACGTCTCCTAGTCCAGCCTTTCAGTGGTGGCCTCTCTATTATGTTTTCAAGCAGAGTTTTTACAACAATGAGCTCGATTCGAGTCTCACTAATAGAATGAAGTCAGTAGGAATGGAGTGCACAAACTCTGCTTACTGAACTCGACCTTAGAGGGTCATAGTAGTATGACAGGCCTATGTCGAGGAGCTAGCTTGAACCTCTCAAGCTTTCAATGGAGTACAAAGACTCTCTAATTCTCTCTGGATCTGTCTGGCTAGATGTTGCCTTCAAGTCAACTCGGATTCTACTCTTTGTTCTCTGCTATTGGCTTTTTGCGTCTCTGTGTGTTGTCCCCTCTTTTTTCTTTTGCTTCTATCAGTTCATGCCTTTAAAGCCAGTCTACTCTTCGACTGCTCGTTTCTGCTTCCCGACCATCTGGTTTCCTTTCCTCTGTCCATTCGAATTCCTCTGCTCTACGTTATAATCATTGGGTAATGCCTCGCAGGGAGGTGGCCACTTGTTTGCTAACGAACTGGGTGTTAGATTCCCTGAATCATACTCGAATGGTCATTAAATCTGTTTGCTTCAAGGATTCCTGCGAACACGAATCGTTTGCTAACTCATCATCCACGTCAGACGTGAAAGCCCTGTCATTTTACTTTTTGACCTGCCAAATCCAGTCAGTCATCGGGATGTATCTCCACCGTTGATCTGGACGCGCATATCCTACAGTCATCCTTCATATCGGGCAGACAAGTCGTATGACGTTTACCCATCCGATGCGGGCGTTTTTCTCTCTCTTTCGCGGGACACATGTCACTCGATGTGTGACGTCGGGCGAGACTCATTCAAAACTGCTTATTGCCTCAAAGCCTTCCGATATCCTGCTGGTTTTGGGGAATCCGTGCTATAGAACCAAAACAGTTACTTTTCTAAGTTTTATAGCGTTTTTAGGTCCGAGCATTCTGCGGCTTTCCTTCACTAAAGGGGACATTGTGCGAAACATGATTAGCACCTAGTGCTAATCACGTATCAGAATCCACCTCCGTTTCTCGATCTGGCCCCCGGTTTTGCCAGTTTCGTGCCATTGCGCTTTACCATGGGTCAATGGTCTGCATGCTTGATTGAGGGTCCTCGTTGCTTCACTCTGGCCACAACTACGATTGTTATGAGGATCCTTCTGATAGCTTCGATCCTTTCTAGGACTTGAATCTTTTAGCATAATTGAAACAATCATGAAAACATAGAGAGTTTTAGGATCCAATTCGGATCACGACCTTCCCACTGAAAAAGCTTTTTGACCACCAAAAGTTGGTTTTCTTTCAAGCATCAATCAAGTGAGGGTATTGCTTCCTCGCTTGCTCAATTTCTATCCATTTCGCACTGCTTGGCTTTGAACCTTTGAGTCTAATCCAGAGGTACTCAATGTCACCTCTGCGTGTAGTTCTTACCTTCCTGTCCAGAACTGCATCTTCCGCAACTCATTAAGATATTTATGTAACAGATCATCAATAGAAGGCAATTGACTTTGCTCTTTGAGATCTTCAATTAATAAAGGTTCAAATAGTCTCAAGCTATCTGCATTAACAATTGAGTAGATGTGCATGTAAGCTGGTAGATCAAGGCGAAAATCATTCTCACCAATTTTCTCAAGTACCTTGAAAGGTCCATACCTTATTCTTCAGCTTCTTACCTTCACCTTGCATCCTGTCTTTGCTGATATATAGCCAGACTTGGTCACCAACTTGGAAACTATGCTCCATCCAATGCTTTTCATGCCTTGCCTTGTACTTGGCGTGACTCTTTTCCAACTGTTCCTATACTGCCCGGTGAATCTCTTGGATTTATTCAAAGAACTTGGTTGCTTTGTCAACATCACTGTGTCCATCAATTGCTATGTCTTTACCAAAGACAAAATCCAAGGGAGACCTTGGTGTGAAACCAAAATAGGTCTCGAAAGGAGATATCAGTCTAGAAGAATGTTTAGCTCGGTTGTAAGCATGCTGCACATAGCATAAATGTTCATCCCAAAGTTTGGGGTGCTTGCTGCAATAGCTTCTGAGCAATTGGATCACTGTCTTGTTGACCACTTTTGTTTGGCCATCTATTTGTGGATGAAAAGCTGTGCTTTTCTTTAGCTCGGTGTCCATTAATTCCCATAAGCTTGACCAAAATTTCCCAACAAATTGGGTATCTCGTGTTAGCCTCCTGCTCATAGCAGGTATTCACCTTTCGTGATCGACATATATACAAGCCAAATATGTCATGCTTTGCTTACAGCAATGTTCCATATTTGAAATTTGCTACTATGGCAAAGAGGGCACAAAATCTTCAGGCACAGAAGTCATTGCATGTTGTCTTAGATCTGCTACACTTTGTTGCTCCAAGATTAATGCAATGAGGAGATGCTCATTTTTCTTATGGCATTGCTGTTCATTTTTCTTATGGCATTGCTGACAATTTGGATGATCCAAAATATAAGCATTACAAGTACTGGTCTAATCCTCTTGAAACAAAATTGCCAAATGCCCCGGATATTGAGATATACTCCATGTATGGTGTTGGAATTCCTACAGAAAGATCATGTTTATAAATTGTCCCCTTCTGCTGACACATGCTACATACCATTTCGAATTGACACTTCAGCAGATGGGGGGCAAGCAGAGAGCTGCCTAAAAGGAGGTGTGTACTTAACTGAAGGTGATGAAACTGTGCCATCTCGTGCAGGATTCATGTGTGCCAAAGGCTGGCGAGGGAAAACTAGATTTAATCCTTCAGGCATGTCAACTTATATAAGGGAGTACCTCCATGCCCCACCTGCAAACATATTAGAAGGTCGTGGTACCCAGAGTGGTTCTCATGTTGACAAAATGGGAAACTTTGCTTTGATAGAGGATATCATAAGAGTAGCAGCAGGTGCAAATGGGGAAGATATAGGTGGAGATAAAGTGTATTCTGGTATTCTAAAAAATGGTCTGAGAAGATTAAACTAAAGCTATAAAGTGTTCACATCATTTGTGGCATTTTCTGATGCATCTTTTACCACAAAATGTTCCAACATATAATTTCAAGTTTTGAAGCCACACAATTCTCCCGGCATTATATCTTATAGAATCAGATGATTGCTGCAGCGAATATAATCCAGAGTGAGATGGATGATTTATACAACGAAAACTCACTTCATTGGAAGGTTTATGCTATGGATAAATTGGGAACTTGTAACCTGGATCTGGCTACTAATTCATTATACTACTAGAATTTCTGCAGTGTTTATGCAAATTGATGGTCTTCTAAATATATATGAAATCAAAAATTTTCAATAGTTGTTTTCTGTCACAACAATAACTTGGTCCATTCTGAGGCTCCTGGGATTATTTTCATAAGAATGGGCTTCCAACCAGCGCATATTGACAATTGATGACCAGGTTGGTTTGTGCCATGTGCACAATGAGGAAATGTATAATCCTGTAGCTGTCTTTGTGACTATAGGAATTGTATTTACAGGTGCATGGTTTGGAGTTTGGGGAGTGAGCTATATGGATGAGTTGCTCGTTCTGAGGACTACAATGCGTGCCAAGAACTGATCAATGAATCTGATAAAATAGAAGATGTAGAGGAAGTTTCCCACAAAGAGGAATGCCAAGAGGCAATTGAAGCAGAAGATACCAAAATTTCAGAGAAGGTGCATGCATGCATGGAAGAACCATGCCAAAAGGACACAGCTGATTCCAAACAATCAGAAAGTTTGAAGGGAGACTTCTCTCCCTGCAATGAACAAAGAGAACTGGAGATAGTTGATTCTGTCAAGCTAATTGATTTAAAAGATCCATACATAGAGCAATGCCAAAAGGAAGATATTGGTTTTCAGGAATCAGATTATTCCAATGGCGATGCCATCTTCCTCAACGAACACTGCTCAAATGGCAATGTTGGTTCTGAAGCATGTTAGGCAAACTCACAAACTTGCAATCAACTAGAGGAAGTTGATTCTGAAGAATTAGAATATCCTAGTAGAGATACACTTTGTAAGCAGCACCAACCTGAGACTGTTAATCCTGAAAAATCACCTGAAGATGACAAGCGTTATGAAGGAGCCCTATGAGGAAGAGACTACTGAGTCGAAGGAAAGAGAATGTGTAGAAGGAAATGAGATTATTTACACTTCTGTTGGCTACTTGCAACAGTGATTAATCCTTTCTATATTAAATCGATGCAAATCGGCGGAGCTGTAGCTTTTAATCACGGGGCATTTTGACTCTCTTCAGGAAGTAAACCCTATGAATCATGAGGAAGCAGTCAGAAGTGGAGTTGTTGCAGCGTTATCGCCGCGACCGGCAGGAACTGCTTAGGTTTATTTTAACAGCAGGGATAATTGAGAGAATTATAACACAGCCTGGGACTGTTTTGCTGGACGATGTAGACTTGGACCAAGTTAGTGTTGATTATGTCCTTCAATGTGCAAAGAAAGGCGGAGCAAAGGTTTTGAACCTTGCCGGGGAGCCGATTATGAGAAACCATCAAACCAAAGGAAAATCCAAAATCCATTGAAGCCAAACGACCAAAAGGAAAAGGGTAAATGGATTCCATGGATGCCATGCTAGCGCAGGTACAGGGGTTTTCAGATACCAATGACGATCTCACACATCTTCATGGATTACTTAAACAAAACGAGGAAGCTCTACGAGAGCAAGGCTCTAGACTGTCGTCGTTGTTGACTCAATTGGACCCTGCCAAGCACTCTCTTGGTTATCTTTACGTCTTGGAAGCCTATTCATCTAGTTCAATTCCAAGAGAGCAGGCTGAGGGATTCATGCTGATTGCCTCCAAGTTTATCAACTCATGCTCAACAGAACAAATACGAATAGCTCCAGAAAAGTTCACTGTTCTCTGCAGGAGATTAAAGGAACAAGCTATGCAGTTGCAAGTGCCAATACAGGCAATCATTCCGCTATTAAGCTTTGAAAGAATTAAATGAATACAATGCAAGCGGAAGATATCCAATACCAAAGGCGTGGAATAAAGCGGAGAACAGAAGGACAGCCAGCCACTGCCTCAATCCAAAAAGACAAAAATCATTTATGGAACCGCCTAAAGGATTCATGCGCAGCCTTAGATATTTACTCCAAGATGCCAGCTGCCCCAGCTCAGCCCATATAGTCTTTCATGCATTTATTTTTAGCAGCAAACACTGATTTACTTCAGATCTGTTTAGATCGGTTTGATAGATATTTTGAGATATTTTCCTTGAGATCTTATCCACAGATCTAAGTCTGTAAATTTTTTCTATAAAAACCTCCCTATGTACTGTTCAAAGAGTGAGAGGTGTTTGATCGATAAGCTGATTTTGAAACACTGCTGTGTACACTCTGAGAGGTTTAATAAACAGAGCTTGCTGGAACATGTGTGTTTGGACTGTCTGAATGTATATTTGATGGCTGAAGAACAAGATTGCAGAATTCTCGTGTTTCCTCATGGACTAATAAGTTTTCCTCATCTCTTTCTACAGTTCCTATGTTTGCTATATCGTATTTGTATCATGATCTAAACTTGTAGGAAGAAAGAATAGTTCAGATCTCACTTAGCTGTGCTCTGCCCTCAATTCCTGTTTTTTCTCAATGTTTTCTTTCTAAACTAGCCTATAATATGAATTCCTCTTAGGCTCATATTTGCACTAGTTTCCTCCGTATATGAATATTGTTGTAGGAATTTCTTAATTGCTCCTATAGGATATTCATTCGCGTTCCCTCTGTTAGCACGAATGAAAATTACTTAGCTGTCTTTCATTCCTTGCATCCGTTTCATCCTCATTCAGACCTGATATTATTCCTTGTGCAATTATCCTGCTCTGTAGTCCCTTCTTTGCCAAAGAAAACACATCCTTCAGTCCACATCCTTGACTCCATGCCCAATGTTCTAAACCTCTTGCGCTTTGCATGCCTCTCTGCTTAAGACCATTCTCTCCTCACCAAAAAAACAAAACCCTTTGTACTCAATAGCTAGCCTAAGATCATTCCCTAAAACAAAGCTAAATCCCGAAGAGAGAGCCCTCTCTGACTGCTGGTAGGCTAGGACCGGCAGTCCAAAGCTTGGTCTGTGGTTACCTCGGCCGTATCCCTTAATGAGCAGGGGACAACCTGAGTGTTAACAGGTTGCATGTGTGATTTCCTTATTGGGATGTGAATGGATGGTACATGCATTTTTTTATTTCGTTCATTTGTTGTCATTGGCATGAGTTTTTCCTGGAGTGACATTGGTTTTAGCCTTGTCTTGCCATTTCCTAGATAGCCATGGTGTGATGGGGTTCAATCTTGTTTGAGCTTTGGAATACCAGAAAGTTTTGGAACCAGGTGAGGTGGTCTCAAGAAAATTATAAGGGTTGGGGTGGAGATGGTTTTCTTTGAGAAGCCCTCGATAGGTGGGTGGAGACAGGAAAAGTCCTCAAGGTATGGTGAAGAAATTCTGAGGCATCCAAACTTGGTTTGGTTTTGTGATCTCAAGACCGATTTAGGTGATATCACGATAGCTTGAGGGTGGAGGTGGTTTAATATCTGGAGACCCTAGTTGGTTTTGTGGTTTAACCCTTATGAGCCCACATTCGTGCTTGGAATATGGCGCGGGGCTGATTGGATAAAAGAAATATTTGGGTTAGCCCAATCTATGGTCAGGTGGTACGTGTAAGTCCCTGACTTGATTGGATTTTGTACAAGTTAATAAGAGTTATTACTCTAATGTGATTAATGAGCATACGTACTTGTTATTATGGTGATTTTATGGCACATTTGTCATGGCTTCTATTCTGGTTATATGCATGGTTTTATGATTTGCTTTTGCTATGGAACTTGTTCATCATTCTATAAGTTATTGAATGATTGATAATTGCATGGGATAACAAGTGTTATTGCAACTATCTTGAGAGGGAAATATACCTTCTTGGTGATTGTTAGATGAAGTTTAGAAGTTTATGATCAAATTTGCATTCATGACCTGTAACTTATATGTTTATCATATGTTTGACAAAAGGTCTATCCTGGATTAGGCATGGCTAGGTTAAGATCTTGTTCAAGATAAGATCTTAATCATGATGTTGGAAAGTTACAGGAAGTTTTGGGCAATGGTCTAAAGGCTAGCCTGAAAAAGTGGCACAGATCCTAGAACAACATGCACAAAACTGGAAGATTAAGGTCATAACCGCATGGAGGCATGCTTATGGGTGTGGTTGGAGCCTCATAACTACATGCATGTTGTGTTGTGGGCGTGGTTGGGGTGTTAGGATTGTGGAAAACTAGTTCCATCTCAGGATCTAATCATCAGAGGTTATGAAATGACTTCGAGGTGATCTAGTGCTTCTGAGAGGTATCAAAAATCTTTCGGATTGTAGGCCCCACTTCCATAACTAGAATTTGTAGGTCGGGTAATTTCATAGTAACAGTTAGATCATGTTTACCCTAGAGATCCTGTAAAAGTGGATAAATATTGGGCGGGGCATTACTAAGTTGTATCGGAGTGAGGTTACAGCATTGGACCTTGGGGTAAAATCACATTGTCATACAAGTATTATATGTTGGCATGCACCACCCTCTAGGATTTACCGTATATCCTACCATTCACTGGCAAGGATTCTTAGGCTTGATCAAGGGCAACCACCTCTAGGATTTACCATATATCCCACCATTCACCATTCGAGGATTCCTAGGCCCACCGAGGCACACAATACCTAGATTTACTATAACCCATCATCTGGTTCAGGGATCACTAGGCTAGTGGCTTTACCGCAATCCACAATCTAGTTTAGGGATCACTAGGCCATGCGTTATTTCATTCATAGATCCACCTCACTCAACTTCGAATCCATCCGGCAATCCAACTCAGCCAAAACATGAGAACCCCATGTAACCATGGCTATCCGGAAATGGTAATGAAAGGTTGAAGAACACTATCACACTTGGAAAAACCCATTCCCGTGACAAAAAGAGGACCAATAACACACATGCATAACCATGCATGCCAAATCTAGCAAGGAAATCACATATGCAAATCGATACCTACAAGTAAAACTGTTATAGCTAGTTGATCCTGCTCTTCCTTGCTTGATCTTTGCTTCCTCTTTGCTTTCTTTTCCTTTCTTAGTCCAATGATGAAGTGCTCCAAGAAAAATATAAGTGTCTAAGAGTGAGAGAGAGAGAGCTCCAAAAATGAGCTAAAAAAGGTACCAACTGATCCTCAGAAGCCTTTTTATTAATGTGGCCTTTATTTTCTTCATTTTTCTATTATTTTCCTCCTCATAGGAAACCTATGACCTTTCACCTTCCTTTTCTCCTAATTTACATTATTTTCATAAATAAATTGCCAAAAATGTCATTTTTCCTTTCCAAAGCCTTTGCCAATTTCCTTAGCCATAATAAATAAAATGAGCACCCGCACTAGGATGTTTTTCCCAGCATTCAGCTTGGACTAATTGTCCCATAACCATGGTTATTATTTTTCCTTTATTAACTTTTATTACATGGAATTTTCACTAGGGTTTTTAGAGAACCCTCCCACTTGGGGGAACATTGTCCTCAGTGTTCAACAAAACCTATAACCAACATGACTGCAAGAATAAAAACATACTTCCCATGGAGATTTATAACTTAGTTCATTGTAGTATTTACAATGATCAACCTACTGAGAAGCAAACGAACATGAAAACATAACAACATGACACTTGTCCTGCTTATTGGGTCTTTATAACATAGCTCATGGCAGTATTTACATCCATATACATATGTACATATACCAAAATATCACCAACACATATACCCAGAACATATTCCAGAACATATATCAAGGGAATTCACTCAACCAACAAATAAAGAAGGATACATAGTCCACATTTGTTCTGCCATCTCCCGTGTAGCTTCATCAGGCCCAAAGTGCTTCCACTGCACTTTAACCTTCTCGATTTTTCGATTCTAGAGCATGAACACCTTTCTCTACAACATACACTAAGGTTCCGACTCAAATTCTCCATTTGGCTCCACCTGCAATACAAACCATTCAATCACATGATCAACATCTTCAACATACTTCTTAAGCAATGACACATGGAAGACATCATGGACTTTCACTGTCAAAGGTAGTGAAAGTCGATAGGCTACTGGTCCAACCCTTTCAAGGATCTTGAAAGTTCCACAAAACTAAGGTTCCAGCTTGGCACATTATCTAATCTGTAAGGATCTGTTCTTTGGCTTGATGCGCAAGTACACTTATTCTCCAACTTGGAACTCCTTAAACAACCTATTCCAATTTGCATATATTTTTTGTCTTTTGTGTTCTGCCTTTAGATTATTTTTTATCCTCTGCATTTCTTGTTCCATTTCTACTAACATATCCAGTCTAATCAACACCTTGTTCACTGGTTCAACTAATGCGAGTATTGTAACTCTTCCCATAGAGTGCCTCAAATGGACTCATCCTCAAAGACTCCTAGTAACCATTATTATAAGAAAACTTGACCAACGGAAGATATCCTCCCACCTCCTTTGTTGGTGCATTACATACATCCTCAACATGAACTCCAATATCAAGTTGACCCTCTTTATCTGTAAATTTGTCTTCGGATGATAAGTTTTGTTGAAGGCCAACTTTGTACCTAAACTTGCAAACTCCTTCCAAAAATTAGAAGTGAACTTTTCATCCCTGTCTGACACAATCTTTTTTGAAACACCATGCAATTTGACCACATCTCTGATGAACACCTATGCCAGATCACTAGCTGAATATGTAGTCTTCATTGGAATGAAGTGTGCTACCTTAGTCAACTTTTACACCACAACCATGATGGAATCACGCTGTCTATATGTCATCACTAAACCTGTGATGAAATCCATGGAAATGACCTCCCATTTCCGTTCTAGAATCATAATCAGCTATAGTAGTAGTCCACCTGGATGCTTACATTTTTCCTTTACCTGCTGACAGTCCAACCATCTATCCACAAACTATGCCACATCCTTCTTCAGATTCAACCAATAATAAAACTTCTTTATTGTTTTCAATGTCTTTTGGTAGCCTAGGTGACCTAAATATAGTTTTGCATGAAAATCCCTTAAGATAATCTTCTTGAGCTCATTGGTGTCTGGCATATATATCCTATTCCTAAACTTGATCAAGCCATCTGCTTTGAGATGATAGTCCACATCCTTTTCACCTGTACCTATACCTGTACTCAGTTGTAACCTATGCATAAGCTCTCTACACCTATCATCCTGCGGACTTGCCTGTAAAATCTGATCATGTAAGTTTGCTCTATAAGAAATCATAGTTGCAATGTGATTTACTTGTATCCTCCTGCTAAGAGCATCTGCAACCCTATCCTTGTTACCCTTGATATACTTGATCTCAAATTCAAACTCATTGATTGTTGATTTGGTGATCATGTTCTAAGTGAAGAAACTGCTCAAAATTGGAATTACTCAGAATTGGTTGAAACCAAAATGACCAGATAGATCTTGTCATCCTGATTTTGTGCCACGAACGGTTCAGAAAATTGACATCGTATGGAGGAGTTATCACATTTTAAAAATGCCTAGAAAACTGCAAATTTTTGAATTTTGGGAAAATTAAAAAAAAGAAAGTTGTCGCATTTTAAAAATGCCCAGTAAACTGCAAATTTTTTAATTTTGGAAAAAAAGAAAAAAAAATATTCCAAGGAATATTCCTTAGAATATTCCCTAGAATATTCTCCAAAATATTCCATTTGGTTGGACCAATCAAAGACCGACACATGGCAAGCCTGGAGGCCGCAACGTGGCCCTGAATTGGCATATTAAAATTTTTATGGGTCGAGCAGGGTCGAACCTGTGACCTCCCGCGGGCAAGCCAGGTGCCTTAACCGTCTGCACTACATGTTGGTTCTTAACCATATGAGGTCTGCGGTTATATTTATGTGGTTACAGTTGGAGGTTTGGGAGTAGACCGCCAGCGGTCCCAGGAATTACGGTCACATGCCAACAAAACCGTCGACGGTTATGTTACCCACCCGCCAGCGCAAACCATATCCTAACCACCCAGAACATCTGTCACATGCACAGTCTACTCTGGCAGTCATAGTTAGTCAACTCGATGGTTTCGCTTGGTGGGACTGCTAAATTTTATGCGCTTTTTCCATAGTTAATGGAGCTAACTGTAGTTAATCCACTTTTGGTGGAGTTTCCTTAGGCCAACTTGGACAAAACTTCAGTTGGTCATAACTTTCAGTAGGCAGAACCTTTTGGAGAAAATTGTTTTTTTATTTTGAGTATTCTAAGCATTCCAGAGCCAATGGTATAGGTTTCAGAGTCAACATAGCTGATCTTCGGGTACTTTTTCAGCAGAGAAGCTTGGAGAGCCATCAGGGCCGAGGGAGTGTTGGAGCTGTATTGGGCTATGGTTAACCATTGAAGGTGAAACAAAAGCCAATATTTACTATTTTATGTGTTCTGAACTCATTTCCACAACTTATTTTTCTTGTTTAGGCTTTCTTATCACTGTATAACCAATTTGAGCATCTAATAAGAGCAAGGACATGCCCATTTGGGGGCCTTGGACCTAACAGATTTAGCCCAGGAGGGGTGAACTGCCTCATTAGCTATTGTGTTATATTATGTGATTTTATCTTGTTGTGTTTTTCAGATTTAATATGCTAAACAATAAAATGAAATAATACTCCTTCACACATAAGACTCGGTAATTTACAGCCCCAAGGGTTAGTTCAATCGGTCAAGCCGGGGCCTCGCCAATGGGAGGTCACAAGGTCGAAACCCGAAAGCTCTTGGGGTCAGGTCAGTATAGGCCGAGGGGTGTGACCCCCTTCAGGTGGGGTCCACCCTAGCGTTGTCCGATACTGGACGTAGCGGACCCACTGACCATAGGTCTCCGTGAACCAGCAGTGAAAAAAAAAAAAAAAAAAGACTCGGTAATTTATCAAAAACAGTTTGTTTCAATTGCAAGACATGAGTAAACATTTTGCACATATAATTTAATGGAAATGAATACCTTGAACAACAAATACAAGTAGTTTCATTTTTAGATCAGATGGTATTAGAGCTCAAGTTTTGAGTATTAGTTTTGTGCAAAGATATATTTGACTGTTTTGCAAGTTTTAATGCTTACTAGGCTTAAACTTCAAAGAGGGAAAGGACAATTGGTTAGAGCACAAGATAATCCTCAACCAAGGAGGGCCAGGGTGCCATTATCTCCACCTTCTAATTCACCCTCAATAGCCTTAGAAGAAGCTTCAAGTATGTCTGAAAGGGAAGGAGAAGTTCCTAAAGACATGGATCCAAAAGAAGAAGAATGGGTATTCAGAAAAGCTTTTTTGGACATGACTGAGATGGTAAGAATATTATACCAGGAAAGGAATGATAGGTTGGTTGGAGAAGGGTCTAAACATCAAAAATAAAGAAAGGGCTCTTCAGGAGGAAAGAAAGGTGATGATAATTCAAAGAAAGGACATGGAGGAAATGGTGATCCACCATCCCCATCGTCATCCTCTTCCTCTACATCGTCATCTTCTACCTCGGTAAATCAATCTCATAAGCTTAAATATTCTAGAAAAAGTCCATTTTTAAAGCTAGATGTTAAATTTGAATTACCCATGTTTAATGTGAAGTCAATGCAGAGAAACTTGACAACTGGATAAGACAGTTGGAAGTTTATTTAAGGATACAGAACTTACAGGATGACGACACCAAGATTCAATTAGCCTCTTTAAGAATGGATGGAGAAGCATTTGTATGGTGGAAATCCAAGACCAAGGATGAAATTAAGAAACATGGTAAGATTACTTTAACATGGGCTGAATTTATTTCTGTAATTAAGAAGCAATTTTATCCTCTTGCACATTTACAAAAGGCTATAATGAACTGGCAAAACTTTAGACAACTAAAGGGACAAAATGTTCAAGACTACACCCAAGAGTTTAGGAGAAGAGCACTCTTATTAGGGGTAGACTTACAAAGTCAAGACACTTTGCTGAAATATATAGGTGGTTTACACAGCTACCTTAAACATATTATCCTTATGTTCAATCCTACTAGTCTAGACGAAGTTTGTGTACAAGCTACACATTTAGAGACTAGCGGGAAAAACACTTTTGATGAGGGTAGAAACAAGCCTTTTAAGGGGAAAAACAAAGAGAAAACCTTTAAGCGAAAAGGAAAAAAGAATGCATCTGTCAAAAAGGAGGGTGAGAAAGTGATATGTAAACACTGTTCAAGAGAAGGCCATGAAGAGAAAAATTGTTGGAAATTTTATCCTGAAAAAAGAAATCAGTTTAACAAAAACAAAGGAATGAAGAAAACTACAACTACTACAACTACACCTCAAGATTTAGGTGATGATTCAGGTGACGAAACCAAAATTCCAGCCATGGGTTTAAAGAGTATGAAGGGAAAGGAAACTGAAACTAAAGCAATCATTAGTACTTCAAACTGTCGTGTACAAGCTCCTAATGAGGAAGAAAGAATTTAATTGTTCCATGTGAGGGTAGTCTCAAAACATACAAAAATTGACACACAGTTTGACAGTGGGTCACAAGCAAATCTCATATCAGAAGACTTGGTCAAACATCTTAAACTTGAGACCATTCCACATCCGAAGCCTTATCCACTTGGGTGGATGTGCAAGGATGCAAACTTACAAGTCTCAAGAAAGTGCATATTGCGCTTTGCAATTACTGCATACTTTATTGACACAGTTGAACATGATGTAGTACCACTTGATATATCAAGAATTGTTTTGGGAAGTCCTTACTTATTTGACAGGAAAGCGATCTTCCATTGCCATGAAAATAAATATCATCTTTTCAAAGATGGCAAGGAGTACAATGTCAGGGCACATCGCAAGAAGGCAAATATAGCGATGGTAAATGCGGAACAGGTAAAAAGGCTAGTTAATTCAAGTAAGAGTTTTGTACTTCTTATGATCAAGCCTAAGGTTGATGTGAATCATGAGTCATTTGAAGATTGTGATTCCAAGCTTAAATCAGATATATATGATGTAGTTGATGCACATCATGAGATGTTTCAGGAACCAACAGGTTTGCCTCCTAAAAGGGAGATTCAGCATGAAATCCATTTACATCCAAATTGTCCTCTTCCTAATATAGGCATGTACCACATGTCTATCATGGAGAATTCTGAAATAAAGAAGCAAATTAAAGACTTGTTGGACAAACGTTTCATAAGACCAAGCACTTCGCCATGTGGGTCACCGATAGTGTTGATTCCAAAGAAAGATGGAACTTGGCGCATGTGTGTGGACTTCAGGGCATTGAACAAAATAACGATAAAGAATCGTTACCCACTTCCAAGGATAGATGATTTGTTAGATCAGCTAAAAGATGTTAAATATTTCACTAAGTTAGACTTACGTAGTGGTTATCATCAAGTTAGAATTGAAGAAAGTGACATTTGGAAGACAACTTTTAAAACCAAACAAGGACTCTTTGAGTGGCTTGTTATGTCGTTTGGTTTATGCAATGCACCTGGAACTTTCATGCGGGTAATGGATGATGTCTTATGTCCTTTTCTTGATGATTTCGTTATTTTCTACTTAGATGACATCTTAATTGCCAGCAATGCTAGAGAAGAGCATGTCATACATGTTAAGAAAGTACTTGATATTTTGAAGAAAAATCAGTTATTTCTTAAAATGTCAAAGTGTGAATTTGGAAAGACTTCTTTGGTTTATTTGGGACACATAGTAGGAGGAGGTGCATTGAGAATTGATCCTTCTAAGGTAGAAGCTACTGTGAGTTGGCCTACTCCCAAATCCATTACAGAGGTAAGAAGTTTTTTGGGTGCACCTCAGTATTGGAGGAAGTTTATTTCTAACTTCTCTACCATAGCAACTCCTATGCATGCAATGACAAGTGTGAAGCGTGCTTTCCAATGGGGAGGCAAGCAACAAAAAACTTTTGAGTCTTTGAAAGAAAATATAAGTTCAACTCCAGTTCATGCATTACCAGACTTGAGACAACCATTCGAGATTCAGACTGATGCTAGTGATTACACCATGGGTGCAATTCTCTTACAGGATGGTACGCCTATTGCATTTCATTCTGAGACATTTAATGGTGCTGCTGTGAATTATTCTACATATGATAAGGATTTGTATGCATTGGTACTAAGTGTCAAAAAGTGGAAACACTATTTGATGGGCAAAAAAACAGTTGTTCATACCGACCATTAGCCTTTACAATACTTGCAGTCGCAAAGTAAATTGCAACAGTCACGACATTTCAGATGGATGGGCTTCCTACAACAATTTCACTTGGTAATAAGGTACAAGAAAGGTATTTTCAATAAAGTTGTTGATATGCTTTCAAGGCCTATAATTAGTGTTACTACTTTACTTAAGAATGATTCTATTGTACATGAGAGTTACATAGAATAGTATGCATCATATGTTGATTTTAAGGATGTGTATGCTAACTTGAGTGAAGGGAATCATGTTGAGGAGAATGATTATCATTTGCATAATAATTTGTTGTTTCATATGGGCAAGTTATGTATACCACAGGAAGAGAGACTAAGTATCATGAGAGAAGCTCATTCTTCTCTTATTGCTAGACATTTCGAGGTAAGCAAAACGGTAGCACATTTACAGAGGTATTGTTATTAGCCTCGCATGGTAGATAGTGTTTCACGTTTCATTAGAGGTTGTTCATTATGTGCTACAAACAAGCCTAACAATAGGAAGCAGGATTATATACGCCATTGTCGGTACCTTCTAGACCATGGGAAAGTGTTTCTATGGATTTTGTAGGAGGTCTACCATTATCTAGAAAGCAACATTATTATATTTATGTAGTAGTTGATAGAATTAGCAAGATGTGTATTCTTATGCCATGTAAGAAAACTATAACTGTTGAACAAACTGCTGATTTATATTTTCAACTTGTATGGATTCATTATGGCTTGCTTACTTCTATTGTTAGTGACAGGGATTCCAGGTTTGTTGGGAATTTTTGGTCCAATATATGGAAGATGATGGACACCAAGTTGAAGAATAGTATTGCTTTCCATCCGCAAATAGATGACCAAACAGAGGTAGTGAACAAAACCACTGTACATATTTTGAGAGGTTATTGCAACAAGAATCCAAAGCTTTGGGATGAGCACTTGTATTACATTTAGCATGCTTACAACCGGGCCAAGCACTCTTCTACAAATACTTCACCTTTTGAAGCTTGTTTTGGGTATTTGCCTAAGTCACCTTTAGATTTCATTCTTGAGAAGGATGTTGCCATTGATGGCCATAGTGACATTGACAAAGCTCACATGTTCATTGAAAGGATTCAACTCATACATCAGCAAGTTCAAGAACAACTTGAAAAAAGTCAAGGCAAGTACAAGGAGAGACATGATAAACATAGAATTGATCATAAGTTTCAAGAAGGAGATGAGGTATGGCTGCATATTAGTAAGGAAAGAATGCAAGGAGAAGGTAAAAATCTGAAGCCTATTCGTTATGGTCCATTCAAGATCCTTAAACAAGTTGGAAATAATGCTTTTCAATTAGATTTGCCTTCATATATGCAAATGTATTCCGTTGTGAATGTAGAAAACTTATGTTTGTATGAACCCCCTTTAATTGCTGATCATGAAAATGACATTGAACTTCCATCCATAGATGATTTCTCGCCAAAATTTTTGGATGAGCTGAAAGAGGATGCTATCCTTCACAGAAGGACACGCACTTCGAGGAGGGGAAATGTTGATTATGTTCGGGTTGGTCTTAAAGGCAGCAAATCAAGTAAGGCAAAGTAGATGGAGGTGGAAAAGGTGAGGGAGTTGTACCCTCACCTTCTTAACAGGTAATTGAAGGCTTTTGGGGCCCAAAAGATTCCCATTTGGGAGGTGTGATCAGGTGATCATGTTCTAAGTGAAGAAAATGCTCAAAATTCGAACTACTCAGAATTGATTGAAACTAGAACATCCGGGTAGATCTCATCATCCTGATTCCAGAGCCATGAACGGTTCAGAAAACTGACACCGTATGGAGGAGTTATTGCATTTTAAAAATGCCCAATAAACTGCAAATTTTTGAATTTTGGAAAAAAATAAAAAAATAAAAATTCGAGGAATATTCCTTGGAATATTCCATCTAGTTGGACCAATCAGAGACCAACACATGGCAAGCCCAGAGGCCGCCACATGGCCCTGAATTGGCATATTAAAATTTTTATGGGTCGAGTGGGGTTGAACTCGTGACCTCCCGCGGGCAAGCCAGGCGCCTTAACCGTCTGCACTACACGTTGGTTCTTAACCATATGAGGTCTGTGGTTATATTTATGTGGTTACAGTTAGTGGTTTAGGAATAGACCACCAGCGGTCCCAGGAATTACAGTCACATGCCAGCAAAACCGTCGACGGTTATGTTAACCACCCGCCAACGCCAACCATATCCTAACTGCGCAGAACACCTATCACATGCGCAACCTACTCTGGCGGTCACAGTCAGTCAACCCAACGGTTTCGCTTGGCGGGACTGCTAAATTTTAGGCGCTTTTGCCAAAGTTAAAGGAGCTAACTACAGTTACTCCACTTTTGGTGGAGTTTCCTTAGGCCAACTTGAACATAACTTCAGTTGGTCATAACTTTCAGTAGACAGAACCTTTTGGAGCGATTTGTTTTTTCCCCAAGTATTTTGAGCATTCTAGAGCTAATGGTATAGGTTTCATAGTCAACAGAGCTGATATTCAGGTACTTTTTCAGCAGAGAAGCTTGGAGCGCCATCAAGGCCTAGGGAGTGTTGGAGCTGTATTGGGCTATGGGTAACCATTGGAGGTGAAACAAAAGCCAATCTTTACTGTTTTTTATGTTCTAAACTCATTTCCACGGCTTATTTTTCCTGTTTAGGCTTTCTTATCACTGTATAACCAATTTGAGCATCTAAGAAGAGCAAGGACATGCCCATTTGGGGGCCTTGGACACGGCAGATGTAGCCCAGGAGGGGTGAACTGCCTCATCAGTTGTTGTGTTATATTATGTGATTTTATCTTGCTATGTTTTTCAGATTTAATATGCTAAACAGTAAAATGAAATAATACTCCTTCACACATAAGACTCAGAAATTTACCAAAAACACTTTGTTTCAATTGCAAGACATGAGTAATAGTTTGCACATATAATTTAAGGGAAATGAATATCTTGAACATAAAATACAAGTAGTTCCATTTCCAGATCAATCGTGGCCAACCATCTAGCTTGACTAGCATCCAGATTCAGCCGGTCAAATAAGTATCTCAACCCACTGTGATCACTCATCAATACAAACCTCCTACCAATAATATAATGCCTCCACATCTACAATGCATGAATAATCGTTTCTAACTCAAGATCATGTGTCAGAAAGTTCTGCTCATGCTCATTCAATTTTCATGACTTATAACATACTACATGTCCCTCCTGCATAAGGACTCCACCAAGTCCTCTCTTGCAAGCATTTGTACATACTACAAACTCTTTGTTTGGGTTTGCAATATTTAACACTAGATTGTTTGTCAACAATTGCTTTAACTACTCAAAACTTGTTTCACATTCCTATGTCCATTCAAATTTCTTACCTTTCCTCTTCAATGACGTAATAGGATATGAAATCCAAGAGCATTTCCTGATGAACCTTCTATAATAGCCTGCGAGACCCATGAATGATCTTACCTCATCCACATTTCTAGGAGCTGTCCACTCCATGATAGCTCTTATCTTCTCTGGATCTATTGCTATCCCTTCCTTGGAGACCACATGTCCCAAGTAATGTACTTTGTCTAAAAGAAGTTGCATTTACTAAGGTTAGCATAGAACTGACATCTCTCAACAGTCTCAACGCTACTAATAGATGCTCAACATGCTCTTCATCATTCTTAGAATATATCAAAATGTCATCAATGAATACAATAAAAAACTTGTCCAAATAAGGACATAACACACTATTCATCAAGCAAATAAAGGTATTTGGAGCATTAGTCAAACCAAATGGAACTACAACAAAGTCATAATGCCCATACCTGGTCCGGAAAGTTGTCTTGTAAATGTATTCTTCCTAGATGCGTACCTAATGATATCCATATCTCAAATCAAACTTTAATAACACCATTGCTCCCTTTAGCTGATCAAATAAGTCATCAATCCTTGGCAATGGGTACTTTTTCTTTATGGTCACCCTGTTCAACTACCTGTAATCAATGCATAACCTGAGAGTACCATCTTTATTCTTCACAAACAATACTGGTGAATCCCAAGGTGATACACTTGGCCTAATGTATCCATTTTCAAGCATTTCCTTCAACTGCAACTTTAACTCTACTAGCTCTAGAGTTCTCATTATGTACGATTTTTTATGTTGGTGCTACCCCTAGTACCAACTCAATAGAAAAGTCTACTTCCATGTGATGTGGAAACTTTGAAATCTATACTGGAAACACATCCAGAAATTGCTGTAAGATTGGGTACCTACTCAATATCTCTGAATCCTCATACTCCTTACCTTTATCACTAGAAATATGTATTGCAAATAACACACACCCTTTTCTATGACTTTATTTTGATTGCATAGTTGTCACTATCCTAACTAATGTTGCTTTGTTCTTACCCTGTAAGATTCTCTGCTCCACATTTTCATCCAAGCACTCAATGTCTTTGTCATAACATTCCACTTTGGTCCTATGAAGATATAGCTAGTCCATATGATCTGTAAACTTCCATGGATATTCCAGTGGATAGTTCATCACAATGGATCTGATAATATTATATTAAAAAATCTGAGATTATACACTATTACAGTTTTATTTAATTTCTAGACATGTAGATTTTTTGTAATTAGTACATGCATGCAAATACAAATTATGTAGAAAAGTAGAGAGCGAATAAAACAATATCACACACACATAAGACACAACATATGCTCTCTGAGAAACCCTTTTGGGAGAAAACCCAGCTGGAAAGTGAGGTCGCCTCGCTCTCTTTCTCTGTCTGGAGATATGGCAGCAGATACAAAGAAGTAATGTTTGTGGCACATCGGTTGCTACAATGCACAGATCCTCTCTGTGTTCTCTACCTCCTATCTCTACTGGCTATATTTTCTCAACTATGGAACAAAATTCTCTCGAAAGAATGGAATCCTCTTCCTCCTAGTGACCTAGTTATAACACAGCCCAATAGCCTACTAGTGGTTAAGTTTGACTACATCAACTCTTAAATAGAGTTACAAAATAGACTCTCATAGAGTCTCTTACATCACAAATACGTGGCTAGCCCCTTTTCCATGAATAATGGGGGCTGACGCGACATCCTTCTGAACTATAGGTGTGAAAACAGGAAGGTCAAATTTTGAGTGACATAACATTTGCATACGGACTCCGATTGACGCAATTCTTGCGCCCTTGGAAAACTTTCTATGTGTAGAATTTCATGAAAAGTCGAAACTATTTATCTGCAAAGTTTTACCCCCAAAACACAGCGATTGATGCCTCAAAATGATCTCGAAAGATTTCAAACCCCCGTTTCGCCAAACTGGGTCCCGCTAGTAAAAACAATCTCATGAGCTGATTCCTCCACTTTTTCCACTCCAAATGAATCAAGATGGATGAAAAACAATATAATTATCCAATTTAGATCACCATACCCAAAAATCATACTATATGACCCTAACAGTAATACATTCATATGTGTTGTTGTAGGCATACCATTCAGTTCAAATGCACAAGCTCTTACCCAATGATGAACTCTCTTCTTTGTACCTATAGCCAACTGTACTAGTGAAGATTCTACATGCACTTCTTTATTCAAAACACGCTTATCCACCAATTCAGGACTAATATAACTATAATTCGATCCAGGGTCAATCAAAAGAGAAACAACTTGATCACAAAGCTTATCGTCCATCTTAATGATAGATGTTTGATGATCTACCTGCCTATTATCCAACGCTACATAGATATGAGGAATGTTATGCCAAACATCCCCAACAATCTGCGCCTCCTATGCACTATAGATATGAGGCCTACCACCTTGATTCTGCAGAAAATCCCTCTTAATATGCTCCTTATCACATGTCCAACACTCCAACTATCCTGTGCCATCACCTTTATTATGTTGTTGTGTCTCATGTCCTTGTCTAACTGCATTGAACTTGTTATGCAGTGCAACATTCTCTTTTTATTCTACATTATGAGGCCTTGTTCCTTTTAGGTGCCATTTACCTTTAATTTTATCTTTCCCTTACATGCTGAGATTTTGTTTACGCTTTGATTGTTCATAGCAATGCTATAGTTTCCCAATAACTTCCTCAAGTGATCAAGGCTCATCATACTCAATCCGATCTCTAAATTCTAATGTAAATCCATTGACAATCTCTGAAATTTATCCTTTTCATATTTAAGATATGGTACATACCTCAATAGCTCCAAGAACTTGGTCATATACTCCCCATCTGTCATCGATCACATTTTGAGCTCATAGAATTCCTCGGCTTTGTTGTCATAGTACCTTTCCCGACAAGTACTTATTTCTGAAGAGTCCCTTGAATTCATGCCAAATCAACTCCTTTTTTCCTGATGTCTTTGACCCATTTTACATCTTCCCACCAAATGTCCACTTCAGCTTTCAAGTTGAAGATAACTATTTTGGCCTTCATATTCTTCGTATACTCATGCAGTTCAAAGAACTTATTCATACCAATTAACCAAGACTCTACATCCTCAGGCTTCTTCAAATCTCCATCAAAATTTGATGGATTTTCTTTATTAAACTCATCTGGAAAGTATCCCCTATCACTCCTCCTATAAGGGTGATAACGATGATGATCATAGTGCATGTCAGAACCGGAACTAGAATAGTACCCGCATCCATCACCTTTCTTATCCATATTATCCAAGAATATACCATCTCTGATCATGTCATCTCTATCTAACCTATGACCACCCTGAGACCTACTACCATATGCCCCATTAGTCCCATTCTCCTGTCCATAGCTAATCCCAAGTGGTCCCTATCTCTGCAAGTTTGATAAAATATGAAGGATTACTGCATTGACTTCTGCTTGTTTCTCTTGTGCCTGCATGATTTTGTCATTATCTGCTTTACAACTCTGTATTTCTTCCTTCAAACTCTTCAATGTGTCTGCTAAGTGAGAAGAGTGCCCAAAACCATGTTGCTCATCTGATTCATAAGGAGAATCTTTGTATTCTACCATCTTGCTAGTCATCTTGATCTCTTCCTGCAAGGCACACCATGTCAATTAAACCAAATCATAAACAAACCAACGTACTTTAGTATAACTCGGGGAGGATATCTCATCTGCAAGACTAACCATATTAGCACAATACATGTATAAACATATTCATAATAGCATGTAGATATAATCCTAACCATAGTATAGTCATCAATGCTTGACCATATTAACCACACATCATGACCTCATGCATGACAACTACACCCGTATCAATGTATGCATAAAAACATATGTACGACATTCATGTATGCACATTACATACAAGCACTGTCATGCATATCCAGTGCATAAATTACATAAACTTATGATAAACACATCCAACAACAATGCCATTAACTTTTCACATGGCAACCCACTACAACCATAACCAACACCATGCATACACAATCAGTACCTAGACCACAAACATGAGAACAATTATGCAACCAACATGAATGCATGACCAATACACCACCCATACAGTCCAAGGGGTGAACCATGCTCTGATACTAGTCTGTAACACCCTCCTCCCACATCTACCAAGTAACCGACCAACCAAGGTAAACATGTGGCAAGAGGATACTATGATCTGATTCAACCTCCTAGGTCACCTTAAGGAATTGGAACTGACAAAACACAACCAAACTGACCATCCATGCATCCAGCAGAACCTCTAGGAGATACCCCACCTTTCCATGTGACCAACCTCTAAGAAAACTCAATAGTTCAAGGACCTAGAAACCCAATAGCTCCCTTGTGAATCCATCCAAGTGATTGAGGGTCCCAATCACTCCCATGATCCTGCATGAGTGTGATTGTAGCCTTTTTTTCCAGTGTTATACCAGCAACTGCAAGATTTAAGGCTAAATTCTAGGGCTAGGATCCAGTCACTGCCCAAAACTTCATGGAATTCACAAAAATGAAAAGAAACATAGAGACAATGATGCCAATGGAAATTTTTAAACAAGGACTTGACTTGACCCCTACTAGCCATGACATACATTTCGTCAAACATGTCACAATTATGCATTCTACATGTTAAACAACATATTTGAACATAGGAGTCTCATACTTATTTGAGAATCACTAAGAATCCTTGGTGCCTTATCTGCATTATCATCTATTAGGTCATATATTCATTGCTCATTCATTCAAAAATCAAAACATGATCACAACCATACATTTTCAACGTCATAAAACATATTCATAACTAGCATCTAAACAATAGAAATAATTAGGATACAACATCCATAAATGTCACATATAATCTAGTACATTTTCTCATAAAATACCAATGAAATAAACTCTTATTAATGACTAAAAAAGCAAACCTGGTATGGGACTACCACGCTCCACCCGACCGTAGATTGGTTGAGCTAAGTCTCTCTTCAGCCAATCACTCTTGTGCCATATTCCAATCATGAATGTGGGACTCAAACCAAAAGAACCAACTAGGGCTTCCTAAGGCTAAACCACCTCACCCTCATCAATAGAATCAGTCTTTACCGCAATCCTCATCGGATCACTAAGCCATAAACAAGAATGGATTCCACCGGATTTCTCCACATACACCATAAAGAATTTTCTTGTCTCCTAAACTCTAGGCTTTACCGCAACCCACAGTCTAATCCAAGGGTCACTATGCCATAATTGAGACACCACCCTCCAGGCTTTACTGTATATATCTCCATTCAACAGTAAGGATTCCTAGGCCTGATCAAGGGAAACCACCTCTATGCTTTACCGTATATCCCACCATTCACTAGTCGAGGATTCCTATGCCCACCGAGGCACACAATACATAGATTTACCGCAACCCACAGTCTAGTTTAGGGGACCTCACTAGGTTAGTGGATTTACTACAATCCAGAGACTAGTTCAGAGATCACTATGACATGTGTTCTTTCATTCAAAGATCCACCTCACGCAACTTCGAATCCATCCAACAATCCAGCTCAACCAAAACATGAGAACCCCATCTCACCATGGATATCCATAAATGGAAAGGCAAGGCTGAAGCACACTATCACACCTAGAAAAACCCATTCCCATGACATAAAGAGAATCAGGAACACACATGCATAACCATGCATGCCAGATCTAGCAAGGAAATCACACACACAAATCGATACCTGCAAGTAAACCCATTGTAGTTTCTTGATCCTGCTCTTCCTTGCTTGATCTTTGCTTCCTCTTTTCCTTCTTTGCCTTTCTTGATTCAATGCTGAAGTGATCCGAGAAAAATCTTAAGTGTCCAAGAGTGTGTGAGAGAGAGAAAATAGAAAGAGAGCTCCAAAATTGAATGGACAAAAGGTGCCAACTGATCCTTAGAAGCCTTTTTGTTAATGTGGCCTCTATTTTCTTTCTTTTTCCATTATTTTACTTCATTTTCCTCCTCACATGCAACCTGTGACCTTTCACCTTCATTTTCTCCTAATTTCCTTTATTTTCATAAATAAATTACCAAAAATGACATTTTGTCTTTCCAAATACTATTCCATTTCCTTTGCCAATTTCCTTAGCCATAATAAACCAAATGAACACCCACACTAGGATGTTTTTCCCAACATTTGGCTTGGAATAAGTGTCCCATAACCATGGTTATTATTTTTCCTTTATTAACTTTTATTACATGGAATTTTCATGAGGGTTGTTACAGAGGAATTTTACCAATGTTATTTTATGCAATTAGGACGTTGAATTAACCAGTGTGAATTGCTAGTTTACTAGTGCATGTTGTCAGAGAAATAGTTTCGTTTGCCAGTTTTCAAATTGATTTCCTAGAGGCAATGCGAATGGGTTTCTGTAGTTGTTGGAGGAAAAGAAAGTTGTCAGAGTGATTACCTAGAGGCAGTGCACGTTTATGGAAAGGCCATTGCACAGCTAGTGGGCAATGTGAGTTCATAGAGGAAGTGCGAGTTTCCTAGTAGAATTGAGTTCACTTGTAGAGGAAGACTGTGAGGTTTTTCAAGTACTTTTTTTAGCTGGTAGAAGAGATATTATTTGTATTTTCTCTCGAGCTCAATAATGGATTTAACAAGATTGAGGGATCAAGGTCAGTCAAATGGTGCATCGAACTTTCGTGTCTAGAAAATTTGGTGCCTTCTTATTTTAGAAGAGTATGGGTTGAAGGAGTTTGCTACGATGTATATTGTACCAACAAATCCTATCATGTTGCATGAGTACCTGGAAGATGATGTTAAGGCCATGCATATTATTCTAGATGGGATGGGGTAAAGGACCACATAGTTCTACATTTAACGAAAGAGGATACAACCAAGAAGATGTGGGATGTCATCAACAAACTTTTCTAGGATAAAAATATGAATCAGAAAATGATCTTATGAGAGAAATCTCAGATGCACTAGACAAAATAAGGGATAAAATATTGTCATCTATCTCACCCACATCAAGACAGTCATAGATGAGCTAACATCCAATGGAGAGAAGGTCTAGGATGAAGAGCTTGTGAGAATAACCTAGAATCAGTTTAAGAAGCAATGCAATGTTTCTATGCAAGTGGTTAATGGAAGATCTCATTTTCCTACTTGGGAATGCTTATGGAACAACTTCACATAGGAAGAGCTTCGATTGAGACTTGAGAAAGGAAACATTGGTACTAGCAGCAGTTCCAAGTAGAAAGGAGATGACAACACGAATGTTACTCTTGTGAGCAAGGGAAAAGCGAAGAATGGATCCAGTAAAGGTCTAACTACAAGGACGAAAAGAAGAAGTACATGTCAAAGATCAAATGCTATGGTTGTCACAACTTTGGCCATTACCATAGAAATCGCCCGCACAATCATTACGAGAATTTCGAAGTCTAAAATGGGCCTCCTAAGAAAAATTCACAACCAAAATAAACTTTATAAGAACCAATAGGATTCAAGATGATGATGTCGACCATGGGGGATGATTCACCATTTTTTGAGTAAAAAGGTAAAAAGATTAAAAAATAATAAAATAATAAAACTACTTTTTCAACTCGTATTTTCAACTTATATCCCTAAGGTTTTACTCAAATTTCGAGCAGGAGTACTTGTTGGATGCAAAACTTAATTCCTAATCCAAGGAGTACCCATGTTGCATACTTTCGATGGACCCTGTTACACGAAAAATGAGAAATAAATGAAAAAACATTATTGTAGTCACATTTTTCATGTATTTCTCATTTTTCGTGTAGCAGGGTCCATCAAACGTATGCAACATGGGTACTTATTGGATGATGAATCAAATTTTGCATCCAACAAGTGTTTCCACCTAAAATTTGAGTAAACCCATAGGCAGATAAATTAAAAATACGAGTTGAAAATATTGTTTTTTCTTTTTTACCTCTAAAATTTGATTATGTAATCTAATATTATTTTATTATTTCCATTATTATTTTATAATTTCCTTAGGAGGCCCATTTTAGACCTCAAAATTCCCCTAATGAATAAAGGTGATAAAAGGGGCGAGAATCATCCAATGGTAGCCACAGATGAGCTCAATCCGATGGAGGATGAGTTTGCACTCATCACTTACAACAACATTCTAGGAGAGTTATGGCATGGTGGAATGGGCCATGGGGTACTCAAGGTGACATGTGTTCTAGATGTGAGCACAGAGCACTATGGTGTTAATGTAGAAGACCTTCCTCGCTAAGAGGGAGTGTTGTTTCATGTAGCTCAAACAAATGTTTTAGCCTCAGGTGGTTTTAGTGTGGCTAGGTACACAAGAGCGAAAAATATCTCCAAGCCCAAGTTATTCTTTTGAATATAAATGTATTAATTAAATTAATTAATCAGTTTTAATTATTTTCCTAAGTTTTAACCTAGGGAAAAAGATTAATTAATTAGTAATAATTGAGTCATGGTTGAATTTCATCTAGATATTTCTGGTAAAGTTTCTAAGTGATATTAGCCATTGATTATATCATTTCAGATCTAGATCTTGGTCACTTATTTCCCAATGAAATATTATAAAGGAATTTGATGGGAAGTTTTCGAGATCAATTCATTGCAGTGATAGCGTGGGGTTTGACACCATTCAAGGTTTCAACAGCAATTGAAGCAATAAGTATCTCCAGAGTTTTCTTTCATCAATATTCTTCTAGTTTTTGAGATCTGGAAGAGGAATTTTCCCAAAGCTATTATGCACACATAGATACAAGTTGCTAGGAGAGGTAATACGAGTTGTCAATTTAGCATATCGAGATTTCCAATTGTAGAGCGAATTGTTGGAAATCAATCGATAGCAAGAAAGGCAGATTTCAGGAATTTGCAATGTGAATTGGAGGAGAGGTCGTGTCAAGTTGTAGAGGGAGGTCATAAACTTGCCAATGGTCATATTGTGGAGGTGAATAAATATTTTGTTGGAGCTTTTTTATGGTTTTGCAAGTGGTTGTAATATTTATCCATTTCATATTTTGCTGAAGATAATAATAAAACTCTCAAAATCTGAAAATTAGTTTTCCCTTCAAGGTTTTTTCAAGGACATTTTTCCAAGAATTGGTTTTCACTTGAATATTGCAATCGTGCTTTTATTCAATATTTGTAGTTTAATCATTTTTCTTAACATTAAATACATTGGATAATTACCATTTGATTGCAATAAGCATATTGATATCAATTTTTCACAATTTGTAAGTTTGAATGGTACCACCACAAACTTGAAGTTCCCATACCTTTTTTTGAATGCCGTCTTATGAATGTCTTCATCCTTGATCTTGACTTGGTGATAGCCAGACCTAAAGTAAATTTTTTAAAACACAATAGCTCCTCTTAGCTAATCAAACAAATCATTGATTCTTAACAGTGGATATTTATTCTTTATTGTTGCCTTTTTCAACTAATGGTAGTTGATGTCTATCCATAGTGTGTCATCCTTCTTCTTCACAAACAAAAACAATCTGCTCCCTAGGGTGACACACTGGGTATGATGTACACCTTATCCAAGAAACCCTTTGCTTGCAGTTTCAAATCCATAAATTTAGGGGTGCTCATGCGATAAGGTGTTTTAGATTCTAGCATCGAACCAAGAATTAAGTCAATAAAGAATCAATGTCTCTATTAGGTGGTATACATAGTATTTCATTTGGAAATACATCTTTTTACTGTTGTAAAATGGGGTGGTTCTCAAGTTTGTTTTTGTCTTTCTATGCTACATTGTTCACCTGAATTATGAATAAAGTACACCCTTTTCTACTACACTTCTTTGCATGTAATGTTGAAACATTTTTGACATAAATAGGTTTCCTCTTTCCTTGCAATGTGCTTCCCCTGCCTTCATCATCAAGGCATTCCAACAACTTATTTTAATATTCAATCTTGGTGTTATGGCCTATCAGCCAATCCACCCCAATTAATACATAATACAAACCCAACGAAAGGATATTGAGGTTTGTTATTGTAGCCATGTCATCTATTTCTAAGCGGCATGACTCCACTAATTATATTATTTTCTTCCTAGCCCCCATAGCCAACTAAACCATCCATTGCTTAGTATGCTCTTTCATTTACATGGTGCAATCTTTTACAACTTTAGGGATAATATAACTAATATTAGATCATGGATCAATTAAAATTGAAACTAATTGATTAATGATCTTACCTTCCATCTCAATGACTAAGGTCAGGTGATTTGCATGTTGATTGGCCAATGCAATGTAATTCCAAGGCATACGTTGAGCCACATCATTCACCATCGTCACCTCTTCCACATTATATAACCTTTTATCATTCTACTTCTAGGGTTGAGGACAATCTAATGAAAGGAGATTTTGGGGTAAGGCCAATTTCCCCTTTCTTTATTAATTTTCGATCCTGAGGCCTGTGGGTTATGACCCACTAATTATTGGAAGTGTTAAATATGTGCTTAAGCCTCAGAACCCGGGACCATTCACTCTATCGAATTACACAAGAATTACATGGAAAACCCGCAGCTGAACCATAAGGCCGGATTTCAAATATTTATGCACCCGGACTTATATATCACCGGGTCCGCACCTTCAGCCTTTCTACAGCGTTGCTCCGATCTCCGATCACCGATTGGCTTCATAGGCGGTTCAACATTCCACTGTCCGCTAGCCCATCACCTCTTGTGAAATGCGACCACAGATCATTTCTGGACTGTCGATCTGATTTTGATGCAATGGTCGATCTCCTTTCCCGATTCAAAAGTCACTTGATGGTCCTCTGTCGTTGATCTACACTTAGTAGATCCAACGACCCACGATGATTTCGGGTGGACAAGTAGCACGAGGATTAACCGCCTGAAAAGAGGTTTCCTCTCTCCTCCTCAATGCTACGTGTCGCTTGATGAGTGGAATCGAGTGCTCACCCTTCAATACCACTTACCACTTTTTACTCGCCTGAAATACCACTTCCACTGTTGCAAAACCACTTCTTTGTGAATTAACACCCTCACATCTCTACCATGTGATGATCGTCGATCTATGAGATCCAATGGATCTCATGCACTCTCCATCTGTTTCCCCTTTGACTTGTTTTCGCTTATTTTGATGGATTTACGCCTCACCAAGGGCTCCTTCCACACTCTGTTACCACATGACACAACAGTTATATATAACATTGTTCTCTATATCTTTGGTCACCATCGATCCTTTCATTGATCGATGATCAATCAACAATCTCGCAACACAGGAATTAAGCCATCATCGCATATATATACAGATAACACAAAAAGACATAATTACATATACACACACAGAAATCCACACAACACACATCTATTCATTATACAATATTGAATACAAACTAAGGCATTTCAGCCTTAGTAACAATTCTCCTCTCTACTACATTTTGACCACTCTGTTCTCACCAATTTCTATCTATTGCTCTATATCCCTCTCACACACACAGACTCTCTTTTTATAAGAGATTACAACAATCATGGATCATTTAAGATGCACGATTTCCTCCCACAATCACTCAACAAACCCCTAAACTCTCTATTCGTATACATATCGCAGATTAAATTACATTAATCAAGTCTTCTAGAGACTTATCGCTTCCATCAAACTAGCTCTATTTAATAGAAATGTCCCCTGTTTACTTCGATGGTCCATGTCCTCCTTGCTCCGCTTTGGATTCCTCATTTGATTAAGGGTGTCGGATGCTCCTACATCAGGCTCCCGATTCACAAAAATTTATGACCTCCTGTTCATATGCTTCTCCTTGTCCTTAGCAATTCTACCTACCTCTCAATGGAATTGCCTTTATGATCTTCTATGAGCTGCAACCAACCTTTGCAGTAATAGTCTTCCTCTGCTACATGATACCTCACCAAGCTTTCTCCTCTGAGCTTAGTCTTTTGGCATCCTTCTGGTTCTCTCTTCTTTGGAACCACTTCAAGCACTCGTTGCTCTAGAAGTTGCAACCTTCTTACCTTCTTTTGTTGTTATCTGTGCATAAATGTATAAACACACATTCTCTAATCAAATCAAAATAGAACATATCACCTCACGATCAATATCTCTACATGATCTTGTTCCACCATTCCACCTGTACCTTGAATGGATTGTCCTTTGTTTCTTGCATCTGCAAGTTCTGCTACACATCACCTCTGTATGCCTAATTTCTGTCAGATTAGAATCTGATCCTTCCTTGCCTGCATAAACATCTTTGACACATAACTTTGTTCTCAATTATTTCACATAGAATTTCTTTGTTCTGTTTTAACACCAGTTGTTTCAATTACAAATTTGCTCTGATACCAAATGACAAAAGGAGATTTTGGGGTATGGCCAATTTCCCCTTTCTTTATTAATTTTCGATCCTGAGGCCTGTGGGTTATGGCCCACTAATTATCAGAAGCATAAAATATATGCTTAAGCCTCAGAACCTGGGACCATTCACTCTATCGAATTACACAGGAACTACATGAAAAACTCGTAGCCAAACCATAAGGCCAGACTTCAAATATTTATGCACCCGGACCTATATATCATCACGTCCACACCTTCAGCCTTTCTACAGCACTGATCCGATCTTCGATCACCGATCGGCTTCATCGGTGCTTCAACTTTCCACTATCCGCTAGCCCATCACCTCTTGCGAAATGCGACTACCAATCATTTCTGGACCATCGATCTAATTCTGATGCAACGGTCGATCTCCTTTCCCGATTCAAAAGTCGTTTGACGGTCCTCTGTTGTTGATCTACACTTAGTAGATCCAACGGTCCACGATGATTTCAGGTGGACAAGTAGCACGAGGATTAACTACCCGAAAAGAGGTTTCCTCCCTCCTCCTCACTGCTACGTGTCACTTGATGAGTGGAATCAGGTGCTCACCCTTCAATACCATTTATCACTTTTCGCTCACTCAAAAGACCACTTCCACTGTTTCGAAACCACTTCTTCGTGAATTAACGCCCTCACATCTCTGTCATGCAATGACCGTCAATCTATGAGATCCAACGGATCTTATGCACTCTCCATCTGTTTCCCCTTTGACTTGTTTTCGCTTATTTTGATGGATTTACGCCTCATCCAAGGTTCTTGCCACACTTTGTTACCACACGAAACAACAATTATATATAACAGTTAACTCTATATCTTTGGGTCACCATCGATCCTTTCAGTGATCGATGCTTGATCAACAATCTCGCAATATAGGAATTAAGCCATCATCGCATATATATACAGATAACACGAAAAGGCATTATTACATATACGCACACGAAAATCCACACAACACGCATCTATTCATTATACAATATTGAATACAGACTAAGGCATTTCAGCCTTAGTAATAATTCTCCTCTCTACTACATTTTGACCACTCTGTTCTCACCAATTTCTATCTATTGCTCTATATCCCTCTCACACACACAGACTCTCTTTTTATAAGATATTACAACAGTCGTGGGTCATTTAAGATGTACGATTTCCTCCCACAATCACTCAACAAGCCCCTAAACTCTCTATTCGTATACATATGGTAGATTACATTACATTAATCAAGTCTTCTAGAGATTTATCGCTTCCATCAAACTAGTTGTATTTTAACAGAAATGTCTCCTATTTACTTCGATGGTCCATGTCCTCCTTGCTCCGCTTTGGATTCCTTATTTGATTAAGAGTGTCAGATGTTCCTGCATTACAATCCCTTTGCAGGTGGTTTCCTCCACAACTCCAACATTGAAGTTTCTTGTAACCCTCAACTTCTTCTTTTGTTGTTTTGGAGGGTATCTCTCCTTTAACGGGATATGTCCATTGGAACTCACCATTGGTATGAGGGGTGAATTCCCACCTTTTCCCATTTTCTTATTCCCAAAGGATTTTGACCCTTTCCCCTCGAAATTGCTCTGCTCTTTCTTCTTCCAATCAATCCAATTCTCAGTCTTATGTTTGGATTGTTCATAACAATCACTGGTCTTTTGGATAGTATCTTTTAATTTTTTAGGTTCAATGAACTTGATCCTATCTTTGAATGATTGAGACAGCCCACTGAGATGTTGTTGAATTTTCAATTTTTCGTTCTTGATATAAGGTACATACCTCAATAGCTCTAAAAATGTATTTGTGTACTCATTTGCTTTGTTCAAATATCAATAGTTGATGCATATTTGTAGCATGCCATCCTTCTTCATCACAAACAGAACATGTGCTCCCTAGGGTGATACACTAGGTCTGACGTAACCCTTATCCAACAACTCCTTTACTTTCAATTTCTATTCCATAAATTTGGGGGTGCTCATGTGATAAGGTGTCTTAGAGTCTAGTACTGAACTAGGAACTAGCTTGATAGAGAAATTGATGTCTCTCTGAGGTGGTAACCCTAGTATTTTATTTGGAAATTGCATCATTGCATTGTTGTAAAATGGGGCAGTTCTCAAGTTTAGTTTTATTGTTCTCTATTAGATTGTTCACCTAAATCATGAACAGAGCACACCCTTTTCAACTGCACTTCTTTTCATGTAATGTTGAAATATTTCTAACATAAATAGGTTTCTTCTTTTTTTGCAATATTCTTCCCTTGCCTTCATCATCGAGGCATTCCAATAATTTATTGTAACAATCCACCTTGGTCTTATGGTTTGCCATCCAAGCCTTACCAATTAATACATCATACGAACCCAACAGAAGGATGTTGAGGTTCATTATTGTAGCAATAACAATGTAAACTTTGAAACGGGAACTCTGGCAAAAAAACCCCAAAAAAAAAAAACATGAAAAACAGTGTTAAAAACTAAAAGTGTGTATACTGGAATGATTATTTTTTTTTAGGGTCAATTTTGAACATGTTTTAAAAATGGCAGTGAAAACGATTGTTTTGTGCAAAAATTGTGCAAAAAACACCCTGAAAATGAAAAGTGTTGATACTGGAATGATGGTTTTTCTTTTAGGGTCAATTTTCAACATTTTTAAAAAATGCCAGTAAAACCAAATATTTATGTGCAAAAACACCCTCAAAACTAAAAGTGTTGATGCTGCAATAACACTTTTTTTCTTATGGTAAATTTTGAACATGTTTTAAAAATGGTAACGAATTTTTTGTGCAAAAATTGTGCAAAAAGCCCCCTTCAAAATGAAAAGTGTTGATGCTGGAATAACACTATTTTTTTTTCTAGAGTAAATTTTCAACATTTTGAAATAATGGTGTAAAAGATTTTATCATGACTCCGAAAAATATTAAAAATTTCAAAAGAATAATGGAAACATAAATTAAAAATTAATACAAAATTGTGAAAAAAAAAAACAAAAACAAAAAAGTTAAAATAAAATAAATATAAAATAGCAAAACTTATATATATATTATACTATATATATTATATATATATATATATAGATATATATTATTAAGAATTAAAAAACTAAAAAATATAACAAAATAAATAAATAAGAAAAACATATTTAAAAAAAAAAAAAATTACATTCTTTTTCTTGTTTATGGTTAAAGCCATAAATTTTTTTGGAAAAAAAACCAAAAAAAAAAAACCAAAAAACAAAACAAAAAATTTAAAAAACTATAAAATTAAGTAAAAAATTGAAAATTTTTAAAAGCATATTTGAAAAAAGCAAACAAACAAACAAATAGATTAAAATTAAAATTAAAAACACTACTAAAATTAAGTTAAGAAAAATTTTTTGGCGAAAAATTCACATTGAGAATATTTGTGATTGTCGTGTTTCGAACTAGCGAGTGCAGTTCATCATCAAGGACTAGATGAAGAGGCAGATCTCAGAGGAAGGTTAAATAACGGGAAAGGTCAACCTAATGGCTAGAGGAAAACGACTATATTTGACTAGGGAGGAAAATATATAGTATAATACTTTATATATTTACCTATTATCAATTAAGTAAATGGCTATCTTTGACTGGGGGGAATTAAATTGTGAAATTGTTTAAATAATAATAAATAATAATATTTAATTTATTAACTTAACTTATTCCCATTCCCTTAATAAATTAAAATTATTCATTTTATTTAAAATATAACCTACTAAAGAATACATAAATAAAACTACAAAAATAAATAAATAAACTACATGAAAATAAAAATAAATAAATAATAAAAGGGATAAATAAAGATAAAATTAATACAATCAAAATATATAAACATAAAAGAGAGGTTGTTTATATATATGGGCGTAAATAAATAAACTATGTAAAAAATAAAGATACACTAGAAATTTCTTAAAAATAAAAAGAGAGGGTGTTTATCTATAAAAAAAGAATAAACGAATAAATAAATGAAAAAGAAAAAAAAACAACAACAACAAATAAGCTAAACTATGTAAAAAATAAAGATACACTAGAAATTTCTTAAAAATAAAAAGAGAGGGTGTTTATCTATAAAAAAAAGAATAAACGAATAAATAAATGAAAAAGAAAAAAAAACAACAACAACAAATAAGCAATAATAATAATTGATCATGAATACATAATATTATTTTTTTTGGTAGATAAGCACCCACGGGGGATTTGAACCAGTGACCTATTGCAAGGAGTGCCTTACCAGTACACCCATTCACCGTCAATCCAAAGCCCCATGGGCTTATCATGAATACATAATATTACTAAAAACTAATAAAATAAATAAAAAGGGGGTAATCCTCTCTAATAGAAATCAATAAGAGGCATAAAAAGGGGAATAGAGTATTAAACAAACAAGAAAGGGGATAAAAATCTCAGATAGAGAGGAGAAAGACTAAGAAGAGAGGGCGGGAATGCAACAGCTACTAATTTTCCAGCCGTCATCCCTATTAATATTATTAGAGGACCGCTCAATTTCAATGGCTTCCCTAAACTTGCGGTGATGAAAATGAGAGATTTTATTGACGACCCTAGCCTCCTCAATGCATATATGATGCTTGGTCTTCACTACATGTTCCACTAAAGCAGACGATTTGGTCCTCCCATGCCTGATATCAGTAGCATGTTCCTTAATCTTTTGGTTAATAGACCTACCCGTTTCACCAATGTATGAGGTCCCACATGAACACAGGGTGACATAAACACCTTTCAAATCCATAGGGTTCACTTGGTCTTTAACCGACTTTAGGGAGCTTCTAATGGTGTTGAGGGGTCTAAAGGTTGAAGGAACATTATGTTTCTTCAGGACTCTTGCAATATTGTCAGTCGTCCCTTGGATGAAGGGGAGGTGAAACCCTGAACGTCGATCAATAGTGTCAGTCTTAACCTTAGGACCCTTACCAGCTTTGAGGAAAGCTCTAACACCATGTTGCCTACTATAACCATTTTGGACGAAGACATTAAGGAGATGGGACTTTTCTTTGGAAAAGTGGTCTTCATCTGAAATCCTTATAGCACGAGTGGCTAACGTACTTAGAACACCTATCTTCTAAGCAGGAAAATGATGGGAACTTGCATGAAGATACTGCTCAATATGGGTCTTTTTTCGATACACTTGATAGGAGAAAGATCCATGAGCCTTTCTAGAGATGAGGTCATCAAAGAAAGGAAGGCAACCATCGACTTCACATTCCATGGTGAACTTTATGGAGTTCGACTGATTATTAAGATGTTTGAAAAAGCTATCTAACTTATCAGGCCCATGCTGCCAAATGGAGTAGGTGTCATCAACAAATCTTCTCCATAGTTTAGGTTTAAAAACAGTTGAGGATAAGCCTTTGGATTCAAAGTCTTCCATGAACAGGTTAACAACGTTGGGGGACAAGGGCGAACCCATGGCCACCCCATAGGTTTGTTCATAGAACTCACCTTGAAAACAAAAAAAAGTAGAAGTGAGGCAAATTTCAACTAATCTAGCAATGTCGGGATCAGTAAGGCGAAAGATGACATCAAGGGCTTCCTTGATGGGGATGTTAGTGTACAGGGAAACAACATTGAAACTGAAAAGAGTATCTCCAGGTTCGAATTTCATATCTTGTAATTCACTAACAAAGGACGTTGATTCTTTGACAAAGGACTCCGTCCGACCTACCAGGGGCTTGAGCTTCGAGGCTAAATATTTAGCCAAAAGATAGGTAGGCCCACCTATGGTGTTGATAATGGGTCTAAGGGGGGTCCCTTCTTTGTGACTTTTAGGGAGCCCATAGATCCTGGGAGCGATAGGGTTACTCTCAATAAGCTTATGGCTAAAGGAGCCAATGGTGCTACTAGATTTAATAGCGAGAGAAACTGTCATATAAATCTTCTTCAAGGGATTCTTGTCAAGCTTTCTATAGCTACCGTTGTTGATCAGGGGATCCAACATCTTCTTCCAATAATATTCTTTATCAAGGATGACAGCAGCCCCATCTTTGTTTGCTTTTAAAACGACGATGTCTGAGTTCTTATTCAACGATTTAAGGGCTTTGAACTCTTCCTTACTAATGTTACGCTTAGGGGGCTTCGCTTTCCTAAGGATAACCACACAGTCTTGCCAAATAGTATCTTTAATATTATCCGATAAGTCCTTAATCCCATATTCGACATCACACATAATATCAACCACCAAAATTTTCTTGGGAGCAAGGGAAAAATTTAATCCTTTCTCCAAAAGTCTAAAAACAAGAGGAGAAAAAGAAAAACTAGATAAATTAACTACTTTGTTATTAAAATGATTAATATTATTATTAATAAAAACATTTTTTTTTTTAATATTTTTATTATTACCTAAGTCACCTTTATTATTCTCAGTGTCCTCTCTATTATCATAGCTAGATCTATAAATTCTTTACTATGACCTGATTTATTATTATTATAATAACTCTTTATATCGTCATCTTTACCATTATCTAAAAATCTATTATTAATATTAATATCAATTTCTTTACTAGAAGATGTAATATCATTATCATATACGGTATTAATAATGTAATATCATTATCATATACGGTATTATTATTATTATTATGATTATTATAACAGTTATCAATATTAAAATGAATATTATTGTGGTTAATATCGTAGGGAGAAGAGAGGGCTAGAGGACTAGAGGAAGTGGGAACACTGGAAGAAGAGGGAACTGGGGGAGTCAAAGGATTGGTCATACATGACATACAAACTCTGCACTAGGAAAATAGTGTGGATGAAACCTGTTGAATGTAAACCTCCCTATTACCAGATTCTCTGCAGGAATAGATTGAGAGGAAGGGCGAGAGGCGGCGGCGGAGGGGATCACGGATCCCGGTAGAGAGGGAGGATAAGAAAGCGGGCTGGAGCAGGGCAGACAGGACAAGTGAAGCGGAGGATTGGATGAGCAAACGAGGGCCGAGGGATGAAAGTTGACTGAAACAAAAGCGATGGAGAAGAGACAGGGAGGAGAAGAGCAGGTCAGCGGAAAAGGGATGGGATGGTCTACCAGGTCAAGAGCTGACAAGGGATCTACGCTTCTCTGTTTAGGCTATCAGGGGAGTTAATGGGATGCGAAAAATAAAGGGAATGCTCGAGCTAGGAATGACATTCACCAACTGAGCCAATTGTCAGGCTGGATCGAGGACCGAATGAGCCAAATTCATCACCTTCGTAGGATCTGGAGTCAGCGACCACTTGCTAGTTATTAATAACGCCATTGAAATTGCCTTCCACCCAGGATCTAAGGGTAGACAGTTGGCTGTGATCAATCCTACTATTCGAGGAGAAGCCAGATGAGAATAAGGTATCTCCGACGGAAGAGGGTCTACTAGAAAATTTGGAGAATTTTCTGCTCTGATTATTTGTCCAGATCTCCTCTAACCGTCGAGCTTTTAACACTGAGCAAGCTTCAATCATGTTCCAAAGCTCTGAGGATAACAAGCAAGACAACTCTAAATGCAACGAGAGCAGCTTCCTAAAGAGAAAATCGAGCCTTTTTCTAACCCTAGAAATCTCAAAACGAACTAAGGCGAGACCATCATTCAAAAAAATAAGATGAGTACCTGATTTGTTGAGGTGATGTTTAATATGAGCAAAGAGAAGAACTGCGGAAGAATCTTTATATCTCTTAAGGAAAGCAAGATCTGTCTTCATCTTAGAAACCTGCAAGTGTGCTTGTTCAAAAGTATGAATCTTGATAGTAGCGGCCCTCCCGTGTAGAGTAGTGATATTCGAATTCAAGCCTCTGTGATCCATAACTTGTTAATGAAATTTTTTGGAAAAAATTACATTGAGAATATTTGGTTGAAGTGTTTTGAACCAGCCAATGTGGTTCATCTTCAGGACCAGATGAAGAGGAAGATCTCAGAGGCATGTTAAATAAGGGGAAAGGTCAACCAAACGGCTAGAAGAAAACAACTATATTTAACTAGGGAGGAAAATATGTAGTATAATACTTTATATATTTACCTATTATCAATTAACTAAACGACTATCTTTGAATGGGGGGAATTAAATTTGAATTGTTTAAATAATTAATCAATAATAATTATTTAATTTATTATTAACTTATTAATTCCTTATTATTTACTGATTAATATTATTCATTTATTTAAATGATTAACCTATCTAAAAATTAACAAATTAAATAAAACTACCTAAAAATAATAAATAAACTACATGGAAAAAAATAATAATAAAGGAAAAGGGATAAATAAAGATAAAATTAATACAATCAAATATAACAAACATAAGAGTAGGGTATATATATATATAATTAATAAAAAGGGTAAATAAATAAACTATGTAAAAAATAAAATACACTAGAAATTTCTTTAAAATAAAAAGAGAGTGTGTTTAAAAAAAGAATAAATAAATAAATAAATGAATATAATAATAATATAAAAACAACAACAGGAAAAAGCAATATAATAATGATCATGAATACATAATATTACTAAAAAGTAATAAAATAAATAAAAAGAGGTAATCTTCTCTAATAGAAATCAATAAGAGGCATAAAGGGGAAATAGAATATGAAACAAACAAGAAATGGGATAAAAAGCTTAGATAGAGAAGAAAAAGACTAAGAAGAGAGGGTGAGAATCTAACAGCTACTAAAAAGACTAAGAAGAGAGGGTGAGAATCCAACAGCTACTAATTTTCCAGTCATCATCCCTATTAATATTATTAGAGGACCGCTCAATTTCAATGGCTTCCCTAAACTTGTGGTGATGAAAATGAGAGATTTTAGCGAAGACCTTAGCCTCCTCAATGCATATATGATGCTTGGTATTCACTACATGTTCCGCTAAAGCAAAACATTTGGTGCTCCCATGTCTGATATCAACAACATGTTCCTTAATCCTTTGGTTAATAGTCCTACCCATTTCACCAATGTATAATGTCCCACATGAACACCATGTCTGATATCAGCAGCATGTTCCTTAATTCTTTGATTTAATAGACCTACCTGTTTAACAAGTTATAAATAAAAGAAACTTGAATTCGA
>APFE031649985.1:0-14288 GCA_000404065.3 Pinus taeda | reverse complement strand
ACTCATTTCCATCCATATGAGGTAGATCATCTAGTTCCTCACGATTGAGGAGATATGCCCTCCTAAAGTTAATGCCCTCACAAAGTTGACAAATTCAGTAAGGTGTGGTTTGCTGCATTGTAAAAAGACCATCAATGGACAAGAGGAAATAAAATTGTCTTTCGGACAGGTCTTGGTCCACTTTAGGAGGCCAAGGAGCAATATTTCAAACAGGGATACAAGATTTCTCAGTGCATTATAGACTAAATTGTGCGCGAAGATAGACACAAGGTTGAAGAGATCTACAACAATCCATCGATAGATAAATAGTTAGACAAAATTAGTCAATATGACTTTGGTGCAACTTTTGAGGTGATACAACCAGAAGCATCTGAAGACCTAAGATGAAAATATTATATATATATACAACATTCTTACAACAAAGTAGTCCACACTTCCATAGGAAAGTCTCCATTTGAGACTTGCTTTTGATGTTTGCCACCTTCACCTTTGGATATTTCATATGGGAAGCAAGGAGGAGTGAGGAAATATCTTACAATAGATTCTTTGAGGGCTCAAAAATTACAAATAAGATCATACATATCCATTTACAGGTACAAATCACACCGCACAAGTCACAGGAGAAGTATAAGGCTAGGCATGATAAACATAGAATAGAGAAATCGTTCATGGTGGGAGACGTGGTATGGCTACAGTTGAACAAAGATGGTAAGAAAACCAAGGCTGTGAGGTATGGACCCTTTGAGATACTAAGAATGATGGGTGATAATTCCTATCAACCTAGTTTACCACCATATATGCGCGTTCACTCAGTTGTGAATATGGATAATTTAAAACTCTATAAGCCTTCCATGCTAGATCAGGAAGATGAACATATCCTACCTTCTATGGAGGATTTGGCACCAAATGCTCAAGAAAAGTTGACAAGAGATACAACTTTGCATAAGAGGTCTAGAACTACAAGACATTAGCATCATGACTTTGGCATATTGGCTTGAAGGGAAGGTACACAAGAGTGAAGGTGGAGGAAAAATTTGCTCACCTCATTTAGTAGAAGCTTCTAGGGACCAAAAGACACCCAAAATGGGGAGGTGTGATTCGGATTGGATTATTATATTTTTTGTCATCCATATCGATGTATTCAAAGTGGAAAAAGTGGAGGAATCAACTCACAAGACCCTTTTTACTGGTGGGACTTAGTTTGGCAAAACGTGGTCTCAAACCTTTCAGGAGCATTTTGAGGCATCAAACGACATTTTTTGTAGGTTAAACTTTTCCACTTGAGTGCCACACCTTTAAATGTTGTTTTGCACACAAATATATTTTCAAAGACGTAAGAAGCGTGTCAATTGAAGTTTGTATGCAAAAGTTATGTAATTCGAAAATTGACCATCTTGTTTTGACACTTATAATTCAAGAGGATGCCACACCAGCCCCCAATATTCATGCAAAATGAGTTAGCCACATCATTGTGATGTTAAAGTATCGAGAAGAGTCTATATTGTGACTCTAGTTAAGAGTTGATGTAGCCCAACTTAACCACTAGTAGGCTATTGGGTTTTGTTATAACTCATCCACTAGGAGGAAGAGGCGTCCCATTCTTTCCAGAGAATTTTGTTCCATAGCTGAGCAAAGATAGACAATAGAAATATGAGGTAGAGTACAGAAAGAGAATTGGTACTCTATAGCAGACCATAGACCAAAGACGTTACATATTTGTATTTGCAACCATATTCGTGACAAAGAAAGAGAACGAAGTGGCCCCACCTTCCCGCTAGATTTTCTCCCAAAAGAGTTTCGCAGAGAACATATCTTGTGTCTTATGTGTGTGTGTGAGTTTATTTTGTCATTCTCTACTTTTTTGCATAATTTCCATTCCCATGGATGCACTAATATAGAATTTTAATAAAATTGTAATAGTGTAACAATTTACTATTTTAATATATTATTATCATATATGTTGTGATGAAATGTCTAGTGGAATATCCACAGAAGTAAGTTTATGAATCATTGGGTTTTATCATTGCATTATAGTTGAGAATCGAAGGCCCCTCAATAAATATATCACATATAAGTTAGTTTCTATTTTTCGTTTTCAAATCTGTCATATACAAAACATTCATGATTATTTCAATGAGATGTAAAAATACTTAGAAATAATAGCCACTCTAAATCCATCTTAAATTCGGATCTATCCTACATACAGAGGAATCGAATCCTTAAAGATACAAACATTTCCTCATGTTTTGAACACCTTTAATGCATGATAAATCTAGAGTTAAAGTGGATCTATATTGTCTTTTAACATGTCACATGTCAAATTCATCTCAAACATGGAAGGAATTATACACCTCTCTCAATGAAATTTTCTAACCACCAACATACATCAGTCTTAACGAATTATATACCTCTCTCAATAAAATCTTCTAACCACCAACATACATCAATCTTAACTATAGATATAACAAGACCTAAAAGGGATGACAATTTGAGAAAATGTTTGTACCTCTAGAAACTTGTTTCCTCTTGATATATCATAAAAACTCTAAAAAAATAAATCTTTTCTAAAATTCCATCCCTATTATTTCACACACAATAAATCCAAAGTTATAATAAATCTATTGTAGTTTTTAATAAATTATGTGTAGACTGCACATTATGGGAAAAAAAGATTACAAACATGTCTCATATCTAACCACATTATGACCCAAAAAAAATTACAAACATATATCATATCTAACCGCAAACAATTAAAATTTAAGAAGCTTCTTACTTTCAGTTTCAACTGCAAACAATTAAAATTTAAGAAGCTTCTTACTTTCAGTTTCAAGATATATAAAGTTGATAACAAAATTGTATTATTTATAAGAGATTTTGGATTCTAAATAAAGGAAGAAAAAGTTGAAAATTATGGATTATAATAACGAGGAGATTTTTGAAAATATGGGTAAATACATGAGCCCTCTTAGGGTAAATACACAGCTACACTCATACTAAAGCCTTTGTTTCGACGGATAAAATTACATGAGCAATCACTCCAAGGCATTTGGATGTTGTAATTAGAGCTCCAGGCGTTGCCTCGAGATTGAGAAATTGGGATTTCACCCCTATTATAACCTCTCCATAGAAATTCACCCTCATCTTCGAACAATAACTCAAACCCATATTGTTCAATAGATCACATGAGCTTCCATTCCGAGGAACCGAAGACAGCAACGGCCATTAAGTCAGAACCTCAGTATCCTCTTGTGGAGTCCCCACTAACGTTTCTATGCATGGAGGAATCACTTGAGTCGACAACCTTGTTTCTGTGACTACGTTTGTCGCGTCATTTGATTCAACGCCCTGAGCAATTGCCGCACCTTCAGGTTTCTTGTTTCGGATAAGGAGATTCAGACGATGCCTACACATAGGACATGAAGAATGAGAGGCGAGCCATCTATCAATGCATTCCATGTGGAAGCCATGATTACAGTTTGGCAACACTCGCACCTTTTCGCGATCCTCGAATTCCGCCAAGAAGATGGAGCAATCAGGGCCCAAGCCCGGTGGCCTAGAGGAAGATCTGTAAACAACAATAGGCAGTGCTTTCAATCCAGTGTTGGCAACTTGAATAGTAAACTCATAGGATGAGTCAGCCCCTCTTCGGCTGATGTAATGAAAGCATCTGAGTGTTAGCAACCCGATCAGGGTGAGCACACAGATGAGAGCGCAGAGCATTGTTGTGAGAATGATAGATAGATTGTTGTAAGAATTTGAGCGCCCATTAATGTATTGGCTTTCCATTGGAGAAAGTGCCGGAAAAGAAGACAATAACTTCCTACTTGTTAACAATTGGAAATTTAAAACGCTCATGTTACTGGATTCCACCATTGAATACAGTTCTGGGCAGGAGAAAACAAACCTTAATAGTAATATTAATGGAATGAGGAAGAGGAGAAACTAGATTACCAGTCATGGCGGTTTCGTCTCATGTATTTATGGAGCTTCCTGTCGTTTGTCAGTATTGTCATGTCCAAACCCTTAATTGTTCCTGCCCGATTACATGTGTTTATGAGGTTGGTATCTATCCTTTTCAATGCCTTCTCAATGTTTATTATATTACATTGGCTATGAACACTGAAAAATCACTTTTGTTTTGTCAACCTTTTTATGAAATCTGGTTACTTAAACCTTTTCAATGAGAACTACGTGTGTTTATGAAGTTGGTATCTAACATTTTCAATGCCTTCTCAATGTTTATTATATTACATTGGCCGTGAACTCTTAAAAAATTATTTCGGTTTTGTCAACCTTTTTATGAAATCTGGTCACTTAAACCGATTGTTACGCGTGTCCCTGAAAGATCTTCTTAAATCCTTTTAGACAACAAATTTAATGATAAGAAATATGCGATTTTCCTCTCTTTCACTCGAATTGTGCCATCAAACATGATTTCTTAAATTAATGTCGCACGAGCGATTTTTATGAGTGTTATATTTGCTGGTCTCTTCCACAAAAGATACAGGTGTCTTCTTTCTTAAAATATGTTAATTATAGAAACAGGCAGAACAATATTAATAAATGTGGTTGATATATAAAATTTATTAATTATTTAAATTGGCAGAACCACATTAATAAATATGGCTAATATACAAATATACAAAGTAAGATTCAATTTAATATATGTTGTATTATAAATCTAATGTATTTAAATTGAAGTTTTTGTGATCTACAATGTATATAAAAAATAATAATAAAATTAATTAATAAATAATAATATTAGTCATATGTGTTACATTTGCTTGTCTCTTTCAGTAAAAGATTTCCTTGACCTTTTTTGGAAAACTTATTAATTATAAAAAAATATGCAATTATTTTTATCATACTTTCGCATAGAGTTATATGAGTGTATGTATTTATTTACTTTTAGGTAGAAAGACAATCATTAAACTTGTTTCTTGTTTTAAGGAAGGTTCAATGTCCGTTGAAAGGTATGGAGGAAATATACACTTAATTGAACTTCAGTTAATTAGGACTATCTACATTTTCATAAGATAGTTAATTGATGACTTTATGGTCAATTCACTAGAACTATCTCCACGTACATGAGATAGTTAATTGATGGGTACATGGCCAATTAACTAGGACTAGGTGTCAATTTTCTTTAGTGCATAGTCACATATCTCTAGATTCACTATTAGAGTCACTACTCTATTAATTTGACAATGTAGGATATTTCATTGAATTGTATTGTCTCAAAATTATTTTTGTGCATGACTAGAATTCATTTAATTTTTTTTCTCGATCAATTTTCTTTCATCTTTAATTGTGAGTTGTGTTCAATATTTTCTAGCTAAATCCAACTTGTGCAAGCTTAGCTACAATTTGGCATGGTATCAGAGCCCATGGGAGGTAGGACAAATGAGCTTAAGCAATCTATTTATAGGTATTCAAGATTGGTGGTACGAAAGAAATGGAGTTTTCACCTTCTACAATTCTAACACCATATAACTATTTTGAATAGAAGCCAAAGGTTCTACTTCAGCTCAGAAGTAGAGGCTTATGTCAAATAATAAAAGAAACATATTTGGAACCAAATTTTGAAGTTCAAATTTCAAAATAGTTCAACTGCATGGACGAGGCCTTCGGTCTCCAAAATTATTGCTTCATGCTGAAACATGCACCACTTTGGAGACACTTTTTGGGAAGTAGGATACTGTCACATCCTAGAAAATGAACTCAACTCATTAGATCCAAGCTGTTTTGAAAAAAATTAAGATTTATTCACAAGGTTCAAATCCTTGTTATTCCAGTTAAAAAACTATAAAATAAACAAATCCAAGCAAGAAAAGAAATCAATACTTGCCAAAATGTCAAAATTGGGTCAGGAGTATGTTATATATTTCTACACTTTTCACATAGGCAAGCTTGCAATAGGTGCAACTTGGAGGATAACCAGACTCAATTTTCTTAGTGAGTCCCTAATACATGAACAATATAAGATCATAAAGGTGGGCACATTGAAAATTTCCAAAGCCAGTGTACTTGTGCATGAAAGGGGGAAGGCCAACTTGAAATCCAGTCAACCATACCATGGAAAATAATAGGAAATAATGTTGAAAAATGTGTCATTGATGCCAAAGGAGAGTTTTCATTAATGTCAAGAGTGTGAAGATTTTCATTGGTATTTGACATTGCAGGAGGATTATGCATGTCATGGATCACATTATGGTGCATAATGGTATGATGGTTGGATATCTCTTGATGACTCATTTTCATCCATATGTGGTACACCATGTAGTTCCTCACTATTGAGGAGCTATGCCCTCCTAAAGTTAATGCCCTCGCAAAGTTGGCAGGTTCAGTAAGGTGCATTTTGATACGTTGTAAAAAGACCATCAATGGACAAGAAGCAATAAAATTGTCCTTTGGACAGGTCTTGGTGCACTTTGGGAGGCCAAGGAGCATTATTTTAGACAGGGATACAAGCTTTCTCAGTGCGTTCTAGACTAAATTGTGGGCAAACATGGACACAAAGTTGAAGAGATCTACAACAATCCATCCATAGGTAGGTAGGTAGACAAAAGTAATCAATAGGACTTTGGTGTCACTTCTAAGGTGATACAACCAGAAGCATCGAAAGAACTAAGATGAAAATATCGTATATATACAGCATTATTTTAACAAAGTAATCCACAGTTCCATAGGAAGTCTCCATTTGAGACCTGTTTTGGATGTTTGCCACCTTCACCCTTGGATATTTCATATGGAAAGCAAGGAGGAGTGAGTAAATATCTTACGGGAGATGCTTTGAGGGCTAAAAAATTATAGAGAAGATCAAACATATCCATCTATAGCTACAAATCACACTATACAAGTCACAGGATAAGTATAAGGCCATGCATGATCAACATAGAATAGAGAAATCGTTCAAGGTGGGAGACACGATATGGCTACATTTGAACAAAGAGAGGTTGCAAGGGCCTGGTAAGAAAATCAAGGCTCTGAGGTATGGACCCTTTGAGATACTGAGAAAGGTGGGTGATAATGCCTATCAGCTTAGTTTACCACCATATATGCACATTTACTTAGTTGTGAATGTGGATAATTTAAAACTTTATGAGCCTCCCACGCTATATTAGGAAGAGGAACATCTCCTACCTTCTATGGAGGATTTGGCACCAAAATCTTAAGAAAAGTTGATAGATGATACAATTTTCCATAAGAGGTCTAGAACTACAAGGCAGTGGTAGCATGACTTTGGCATATTGGGTTGAAGGTAAGGTACACAAGGTGAAGGTGGAGGAAAAATTTCTTCACCTCATTTAGTATAAGTTTATAGGGACCAAAAGACTCCCAAAATGGGGAGGTGTGATTCGAATTAGATCATTATATTTTTTGTCATCCATCTCAATGCATTGAAAGTGGAAAAAGTGGAAAAAGTGGAGGAATCAGCTCACAAGACCCTTTTTACATGTGGCACTTAGTTTGGCAAAATGAGGTCTCAAACCTTTCAGGAGCATTTTGAGTCATCAAACGTCATTTTTTACAGGTAAAACTTTTCCACTATAGTGCAACACCTTTTGATCTTGTTCTACACAAAAAGATATTTTCAGAGATGCAAGAAGCGTGTCAATTGAAGTTTGTATGCAAAAGTTATGTAATTCAAAAATTGACCATCTTGTTTTGACACCTATAATTTGAGAGGATTCCACACCAGCCTCCATTATTCATGGAAAATGAGTTAGCCACATGATTGTGATGTAAAAGAATCTAGAAGAGTCTATATTGTGACACTAGTTAACAGTTGATGTAGCTAAACTTAATCACTAGTAGGCTATCGAGTCCTCTTATAACTGAGCCACTAGGAGGAAGAGGTGTTCCATTCTTTTGAGAGCATTTTGTTCCATAGCTGACCAAAGGCACACAACAGAAATATGAGATAGGGTATAGAAAGAGAATTTCTACAATGCAGGAGACCATAGGGCAGAGATGTTACATCTTCGTATCGGCAGCCATATTTCCCAACAGAGAAAGAGAGTGAAGTGGCCCCACCTTCTAGCTGGATTTTCTCCCGAAAGAGTTTTACAAAGAACAGATCTTGTGTCTTATGTGTGTGTGTGAGTTTATTTTGTCACTCTCTAATTCTTTGCATAATTTTCATTCACATGCATGAACTAATATAGAATTTTAATAAAATTATAATAGTGTAACAATTTAGTATTTTAATATATTATTATCAGATATGTTGTGAGGAAATGTCCCATGTAATATCCACAAAAGTTTATGGATCATTGGGTTTTATCATTGCATTATAGTTGAGAATCCAACACCCTTTAATGTATACATCACATATAAGTTAGTTTCTATTTTTTGTTTTCAAATCTATCATATACAAAACATTCATGATTATTTCAATGAGATGTAAAAATACTTAGAAACAATAGCCACTCTAAATCCATCTTAAATTTAGATCTATCCTACATACAGAGCAATCGAATCCTTAAAGGTACACATGTTTTGAACCCTTTTAATGCATGATAAATCTAGAGTTAAAGTGGATCTATATTGGCTTTTAACATGTCACATGTCAAATTCATGTCAAACATGGAAGGAATTATACACCTCTCTCATTGAAATTTTCTAACCACCAACATACATCAATCTTAACTATGGATAGAACATGACCTAAGAGGGATGAAAATTTGAGGAAATATTTGTACCTTGAAGAACTTGTTTCCTCTTGATGCATCATGAAAACTCTAAAGAAATAAATCTTTCCTAAAATTTCATCCCTATTGTCACACAATATATCCAAAGTTATAAAAAATCTATTGTAATTTTTAATAAATCATGTGTAGACTCCACATTATCGAAAATAAAAATTACAAACATCTCTCATATCTAACTACATTATGACAACAAATAAATTACAAACAGATCTCATATCTAACCACAAACAATTAAAACATATCTCATGTCTAACCACAAACAATTAAAATTGAAGAAGCTTTTTACTTTCAATTTCAAGATATATAAAGTTGATAACGAAATTATATTATTTATAAGAGCTTTTGGATTCTAATTAAAGGAAGAAAAAGTTGAAAATTATGGATTATAATAACCAGGAAATTTTTGAAAATATGGGTAAATACATGAGCCCTCTTAGGTTAAATACACAGCTACACTCATACTAAAGCCTTTGTTTCGCTGGATAAAAGCAATCAATCCAAGGCATTTGGATGGTGTAGTACAACAAAAACAAAGTATTTTACGAATGCAATTAGAGCTCCACACATTGCCTCTAGATTGAGAAATTGGGATTTCACCCCTATGATAACCTCTCCATAGAAATTCACCCTCATCTTCGAAGAATAACTCAAACCAATATTGTTCAATGGATCACATGAGCTTCCATTCCAAGGAACCGAAGACAGCAACGACCATTAAGATAGAACCACAGTATCCTCTTGTGGAGTCCCTGCTAACGTTTCTATGTGTGGAGGAGTCACTTGAGTCGACAACCTTGTTTCTATGACTACGTTTGTCACGTCATTTGATTCAATGCCCTGACTAATTGCGGCACCTTTAGGTTTCTTGTTTCGAATAAGGAGATTCAGATGATGCCTACACACAGGACATGAAGAATGAGAGGCGAGCCGTCTATCAATGCATTCCATGTGGAAGCCATGATTACAGTTTGGCAACACTAGCACCTTTTTGCCATCCTCAAATTCCGCCAAGCAGATCGGGTAATCAGTGCCCAAGCCCGGTGGCCTAGAGGAAGATGTGTAAACAACAATTAGCAACACTTTCAAGGCCACCTTCCTCATTCCAGTGTTGGCAATATGAATAGAAACTCATAGGATGAGTTAGCCCATCTTCGGCTGATGTAACGACAGCGGCATCTGAGTGTTAGCAACCACATCAGGGTGAGCACACAGATGAGAGCACAGAGCATTGTTGCGAGAATGATAGGTAGATCGGAGTTTAGAGTGCCCATGTTGAGGTAAGAATTGGAGCGCCCATTGTACTGGCTTTCCGTTGGAGAAAGTGCTGGCAAAGAAGCCAATAATTTTCTACTAGTTAACAACTGGAAATTTAAAACACTCATGTTGCTGGATTCCACCAGTGAATCCAGAGCTGGGCAGGAGAAATCAAACCTTAATAGTAATGTCAACAGAATGAGGAAGACGAGAAACCAAATTACCAGTCATGGTGATTTCATCTCATGTATTTATAGAGCTTCCTGTCATTTGTCAATATTGTCATGTCCAAACCCTTATTATTCTTTCCATACTACGTGTGTTTGTGAAGTTGGTATCTAGCCTTTTCAATGCCTTCTCAATGCTTATTATATTATATTGGTTATGAACTCTAAAAAATCATTTTCAGTTTTGTCAACCTTTTTGTGAAATCTGGTTGGTGACTTAAACCGATCGTTACGCGTGTTATTATTCTGGTCTCTATCACTCAAAGATCTACTTAACTCCTTTTTGACCACAATTTAGTGATAAGAAATATGAGATTTTATATCTTTCACTTGAATTGTGCCATCAAATACAATTTCCTAAATCAATGTCTCAGCAGCCATCGTTACATGTGTTATATTTCACCAAAAGATCTCCTTGCCTCTTATGGGAAAACCTACTAATTATAAACAAATATGTGATTTGCTTTGTATCATATGGTCGCATGGAGCCATGAGTGTATCTATTTATTTAATTTTAAGTAGCAACAGAATCAGTAAACTTGTCTGTTGTTTTATGGAAAGGTTCAATGTCGATTGAAAGGTATGGGAGGAAATATAAACATAATTCTAGTTTAGTTAATTAATATTATATATACTTAATAATATGAATTTTTCTAGACCGCACCACGAGAATGTCTAAATCTTAGGGCCTAAAAATTACAATCTTGACAAGTATAGTAGGAGTGGTAGAGTGGAAAGCCGCTAGCAAGAACGACATGCCAAAAGTAGACGGGGGAGAGATCCCCTCCTACCAGAATGCAGTGGCTGGAGAGTCATGCCAGAAAACCAATAATCAGCCAAGTTCCCAAGAAGCAGTCCATCCGACAAATGGCTCAGTCCTCGGAACAAGATGGCAGGAAAGAAGCAGAGGATAGTGTCTACCATGTGCAACAAAGAAACCCAAATTTTTAATCTCGATGAACAAAATGAAAGATATCGCAACTATATGAAAGACCACGCAATGATCTACATGTTCATAGGATTTTGGCCAATTGAGAATGACCTGATCAAATGGATACAATAGAAATAGCAACCCAAAGACCATATTGAGCTCAAGCTGGGAGCAAGAGGCTTGTTCACAGAAATTTTCCTAACCCTGCAAGATATGGAAAGAGTATTTGAAAATGGCTCCTATTTTCATTATAATGCAGGCTTGTTCATGAGATATTGGATGAATGTTACAACCCGGATAAAGAGAAATTAATGGCAGCCCCAGTCTAGGTACGAATCCTTCGGCTCCTAATGGAATTCTATGATCTGGAAATATTAGAAGGAATCATAAACACAATAGGAAAATTTGTCAAAATCGCTGAAACCACAAAATGGGGATGATATACTTCATATGCTAGAGTTTGTATGTATATGAATATAGCTTAGCCCATCCCTGAATCTGTAGAGCAATAATATCATGAAGACATCTGGCAATAGACCTTGGACTATGAGCATATCCCGTTCCGATGCCAAAGGTGCCATGAATATGGCCACTTATTTAAAGAATGCCCGTTGAAAGGACCAGATCTAAAATAAAAACAAATAAAAACCCCACAAGAGGGAAATGAGAGGTTCCAAGAAGTGAAAAATAAGAGAAGGCCCCGCTGTTGGGCGTGGAATCCCCCCACAACATGTTTTGGGGTTTAAAGCCCAAGTTTTGAGTTGTTATTATTGTAAAAACTCCGCAAATTGCGGGTGTAGAGTGGAAATGGTATGTTAGAGTCATAGGGTTGTCTGCCCTAAGTTTTGAATGTAATGTCGACCTACCCATGGTTTACGGACCATGGGATTGTATAAATAGAGTGAGGCTCTAAGTTGTAGATTAGTAAAGTGAAGGAAACCAATGGATGGAGTCTGAAAGATAGTGGACATAGAGCAAGAGTCTAGTATCTTGGGTTGTAGTAGTAGGAAGAGGCTCTGCAGTTGAGTGTGTAGAAGCCTAGTAGAGTTCACAACTGAGTGCGTGGACCCCTGCAGTTAAGTGTGCAGGGCGGAGTCGAGTCTATAACCAATGAAGAAGAATAATAAAGAGAAGTTTATTTGAATTCCGCATATTCATTCTTATGTTATTACATGTTTGATATCAAGTACAACTATACTGTTTATTTATTGCACACTTTGTATGAATGATGAATATTGTTATGTATACATGAAAGCATACAAATAAGCTAAGTTAATAGACTAATATCAGGTTTCTAGTAAGAGTTTGGGCAATAACATTGTTCGGGCTTCGAGTAGGGTTGCACGAAGGCAGTGTCACCGGATGCGAGGTACTGATAAGTGAATGCAACGATGTGCACGCAGGGTCAAACCATGGACCTTTAGAACCCATTAGACATCCTAGGGTGTGGAAACCCTCCCATACTACTTCGGGTGAGACCTCAGTCCACGCTCCACGTATTGTTTCTGAAAGGGCCAGCAATATTGGGATTTGTTTGGCTGAATCATCACCGAACCTGGGTCAGGCCCCAACAAGCCAACAAATGGTTCCATTGTTGGGATCGAGATCTACATAGGGGATGTTTGATGTCGTGTCACTAAAATCCAACAAAGAAAGAAATTGAATAGTAGTTAGATAGAAAGATTCATGAGCTCGCAACACAGAAAAATAGTGGTTTGAACGCTACTTATATATGGAAATCCACAAAATCTTCTCTACATCCTTTCCCTTTGAGTTATATGAGTGGATTGCGAAGCTAGAAAATAGTGAGGGAAGGTGTAGGCTCGACAAACCAATTGTGTGGACTCCAGAATTAGTTTTCAGACTAGATGCATTGAAAGATAAGATCACGCCCACTATGTACTATTGGCTCAATCAAATTATAGGGGGGTTTATCACCGAGTTCGTAGTAGACACAACAGTCAGCTACAACGAGGCAGAACGATGTTTCCTCAAAGGACCGTGAGGTAAGTACATTAAATCTCTGAACACTTGGATTAAGTTGTCATTGTATGAAAAGTGGGTTATGAGAACAAATTAATGTTTAGGGCCACATGAAGTGGGAGGATCTATAGAAATGAAGGTAGTGCAAAAATAGAGAACAACCCCTTGATTTCACCTTGGCGAGAAAACAAGGAAGAGCTAGCGAAAGTTTCTTTGAGAAGTGTGGTTAGTCTGATAAGGTAGCAAATTCCGTGCCTACCACCTCCACCTACACCACTACCAGTCTCACCATCTTCACCTCTATCTCCGCGTACACTATCGTTGCCACCACCACAGTTCAATATGGCAAGCACACTAAAATTGCTGGTATTCAGAGGAGTAGGGAACGAAGACCCAAACCAATTTTGGTTCGTGGTAAGGGCCGTATGAGAAGCATAAGGAGTCGCGGATGATAATATAAAGAAGGCAATATTGGTGAGTTCATTGTAGGATCACACACTAACATGTTACATTATGCATTCTAATGACCATCTGAACATGGCGATCGTAGATATACAGGCCATGCTAAACAGGGAGTTTAGCAAACCAAAGTGGGAGACACAATCAATTATCAGGTTTAAGGAGATCATAATGCTTCCAGGTGAGACTCCATGGGATCTGGATCAAAGACTGAAGAGTATGATTCGTGAAGCCAACATGACCTTCATATATGGGCAACACCTCGCATGGTTTGTAGCATCATTAACACCGCATCTAAGAATGGCGTTGTCACAGCAAAAGTTATCCACCCAAGCCGAAGCTTTAGAGATTGCAATGAGACTGCATGAAACCCCAATACAACATCCTGGTCCAGGAGTCCAGCAAATCCATGCAAAACTGTAAAATTTGTGTTTGGAAATGCAGAGTTTGAAACAAGAGAGGACAACCTGCCCAGTAGTGCGCGAGGAGGTATGGTGCATAAAATGAAAAGTCCAGGGGCATGACAAGGACCATTGTCCAATCTTCATGATTTACTTGGTGGAAGGGGGGCCAATGCCATTAAGACCAGAGGCACAAGCAGGACGGAGCGTGGTGCCTACATTATGGTGCATGATCTATCAGATAGGAGGAAAGCACACTATAGATAATGTCATATATTGCGAAAGTATGCACAAACATCCCAGCAATTATTCTATAATT
>APFE031649983.1:0-27566 GCA_000404065.3 Pinus taeda | reverse complement strand
TTCTTAAAATATATATATATGAGGGGTAAACTTTATGTTATAAAAAAACACTCTTAATGTATATCCATTTTTGTGGTTTGCGACTCACCAAAACACCCAGAGGTTTTGTGTTTTTTCTTTTTTTCTTTTACCCAGGGAATCTGATATTTTGGACATCTTACCATTAAATGATGTGATCCTCATTTTACCATTCCAACTCCACCGCTGAGAATATTGAATTTTACCATTCCAATTTCACCGTTAAGAATATTGTTTGTATTGTAAATTTTTATGATTATTGGTAATAATGGTGTCTGTAAATTGTAAATTCTTAGTGTGTTGTCATGTAACCGAGAAGTGGGTCCACTTAACAACTTCCACACTTTCGATTTTTATGAGTGACCAACACATGAAGACAGAATACTTCATTCAAACACGGCAAAATTAAGTATCGTATCGTACACGGCAGCATTAAATCCTGTTGTAATAGATATTGAAATCCCACAATTTAAATTGGCAACCAATAAAATCCTATGCCACTTTATGTTCAAAGATTCGCTTCCCACATTTGGCATATGGTTCACTTGCAGCATCAATTATAACATTTATATTTTATTAAATATTTTGTAAAATCACTCAATATTGATATTTTATTGGGAATTTTTTTCCAATTGAGTTATAATTTAAATCCTTGGTAATACATGAAAAACTCTTTTTATTATGATAGTCGATAATACATGAAAAACTTGTGTTTAACGGATAAAGATTTAAGTGAGTGGTTCAAAATTACATGTATTTGGAAAAAAAAGGGTTTTTAAATTATTTTAGATTTTAAATTTTATTTGGAAAAAAAGGGTTTTTAAAATTATTTTAGATTTTAGATTTTATATTATAGAATATAATAATGATGTTGTAGTAATCATGAAAGAGGGTTTTATTAATTTAAGCAATAAAATAGTATAATGGAGATTAATTTTTTTAAATTATAAATATTTTATTATTTTATTATAACCTTTTAAATATATAAATATTTATATTTTTTAAATTCAAACTACAATGTTTCAACTATGATAAAAAAAAAACAATTATTATTTAAACTACTACTTGAACAGCATCAACCATTAAGGTTTATATAAAAGTCCATTGACCAAGTAAAATGTCCAAAGAAAATAATAGAGTCCGCATATGATATTTAAAGGTATGGTGGAATGATATTGACCACTGTCATGCCAATAATACAGGTTCAATTGACTCAAATTCACGGATTGAGTGTGATCACTGATTATTTATGATAAAATTAATTCTCTATCGAACAAGTAAAGAGGGGGTCCCAAGCCATTAGGTTCTGTCCATATGGTAGGGGCACTAGAGGACATTTAGGGGTGATACCACGTGATATTCTATGGCACAGCGGATTTTTTGGTAAATGATGTGATGTAAGATTCCAAATTAACATGTTAAAGGACAATTTATGCCAAAAACAACTGAAGAAGAAAAGAGTCGAGATTTTGCAACATGTGATATCTAGATGTTTAGATTTGAATTAACAAAGTACATTAGATGTCTAAAAATGCATATCTGCAATGATGAATGACAGGTATGAAATTTGGGCATGTAGATCTAAAGTATGTGCAGTGCCGAAAAAAACAGTCAATCTACATACTAAGTTCAAGATTGTTGGGAGTAGAGAATGGGAGTGGGAAGCACAAATTTTCAAAGGCTTCTAAGAGTAGAGCACTTTTTATATGCTATATATAATGGGCAACACTTTCAAGTCCTGCAAGCTGCAAGTTGGAAGGTTCGTCCCATATTTGTTCACGTCCCATTGGAATTTCATTTGATGTCAGGCTCTTGGTAATAGCAAAAGAGCCCCAATTGCTATGGGCACAATAACATAAAATAAATTGTTTGGGGTATAGAAATGATGTAGTTAAGTGAGTTGTTGAGGAAGTATTGCCTGATGAAGAAGAGAAGGCAGTGGCCCTTGAGGGATACAAGTTGTTAGCTTCAGGAGTAGGGGTTGGGGCTAGAGAAATGCTTGGAAGACTAAATATGTCCTCAGGGAGAAGTGCTTTTTGCACAGTGTAAAGTGCCAAGGGATTTGTAACATGCACACTACAAAGGAAAATACATGTTTTGGGCATGACGACTGAGGCTTAAAATTTCTCTATTCACAAAGTTGATCTTGCTGACAGTTCATCAGTTGGCATAGTTGAAAATTTTACTAACTCGCATAGTTGAAAATTTTAGTAATTGGTTGCAACATCATTTTTTCTTCTGTTTTGCCTTATCTTTATGTTGTACTGGCGTTCAAGACTTATATTTGGGAGAGTTGTTGCTTTTTTTTGGTGTGCAACAACCTTGATGTAGTTGTTACCTTAAATTTTGTGAGTTTCCTTTTTTTTGGATGTGTCACAACCTTGATCTTGCTGATAATTCATCAATTGGCATAGTTGCAAATTTCACCAATTGGATGCACTACAATCTATTTCTTTTATCTCTCCATTCTTATGATGGCACTGACCTTCAAGACTTCAATATTTGGGTTGTATAATCTATTTATTTGATTTCTTTGTGCTTATGATGGTACTGACCTTGAAGACAAAAAATTCGGTTGTTGTTTCCTTTATTTTGGTGTGCCACATTGTAGGTTATATAGTAGCATGTATGTGCTTGTGGTGGCTACCTTAGTAGCACCATTTTTCTATTTGGAGATCCCTGTACAGAAAAATTGTGTTATGTAATAGTGAAAGGGAAGTATTTTTGATCAAAATTACACATTTTTTTGCAATTTGTGTTTTTCTTCCTTTTGTTAGAATGCAATGTAAAAATGAAACTCTAAAAAATATACATATCATAGAGTAGAAATATAATTATATAAGATAATCTCTCTAAACAAAATTGTGCATATATACAAATTTACCACATATGTTTAAAAACATATATATCAAAAGAATATACTTATTATAAATATATTTATAGAATAAAAAATATGTTTAAAATATCTTTTTTTTCTTAAAAAGAATATCTATATTCCAAAACAAAGATATACATATTGTCTGTCCAAGAATCATATGAAATCATAGGCCACATGGTGATAGACTCTATAACTTCAACCAATATAAAAAAGCAAACTATGAGGCCAAAATTAAGACTTGATGTAGAAATTCCATGCCTTCACATTCCTGGCCATCAACAAATTTATATACAGCAAAAGAGCCACCTGGATACTCGATTGCCTCCTTAGGGAGCTTATTTGCTAGTTGATTGACCTCACGACAAATGTGGGTGATGGATGACTATTCTAGCTCCTGAATGCACAACCAGATTTCAGACATCATGGATTGAAGTTGCACATTCTACATAGAAAAATTGCATTAAACCAGTCAAAAACTATTTGAGATTCCCATCTCTTGCAACCTCTTCAAACCACAAGCACTTTCCAAATAAAGAACAACAAACAATGCAAAGACTTCGACCTTTGAATTAAAACCAGGAGCCAGAGTATATCTGATAGGAATGAATTGAAATTAATTTATATAAAAAAACACCACCAATCCCACACCTAGGTGGATGCCCTTGGTTGGAGCCATCAATTCCATGTAACTTCCCTCTGCCCTGGCTGTATAGCATGAATTTGTAAGGACGTGACATTGAGATTGAATACAAATTTTGGGTTGTTTTGAGCTTATCTCTAAGACCTAGCATCTGAATAGAAGGGAGCCCACTCAAAATCCTCATTTCTTAAACATTTTTTAAAATTAATAAGTTAAAAAGAAATTACTTACGAGCATCTAGTTGCTATATGCCTAGCTATCTAGTCTAAGTTTCAAAGGAATGAATTCAGTGCAAGCTAGATTGTTTAAGATAAATCATTGCGTCTCAAACCTAGTACCTATGTAGAAGGAATCCACTCAAACTCTTCATTGTATGTTTCTTGAAGCACTTGAGAAAAAAGTATGAGGAAAAAATAAAAAGAAGCAAGCCAACCTTTAGTTGCGGTCTACCTTAGTTGTTTAACATAGGTTTCAAAGAAATGAGATTGGGTGCAAAACCTAGATTGTTGAGGCCGCATTTTGCATATTGCAATTGTGCAGGTGGAGTATGTTTTTGTCTTTGATTTGATGATGTCCCTGTTTTCTCCCTTTGGTCACTTCTATTTGTTGAAACTTATATCAAAAGAATTTTGTTGAGAGTTTTATTTGAATTGCATTTGATAAATTATAGAGGAAATGACCTTGTACGTTTTCCCCATCTTTGTTGGCACAAGTTCTAGCATGCCATTGACAATATATCACATAGATTAAGGAATTTTTAGCTTGTGGAAATTCTATATCTTCTCAGTTTCTCTTAATGAAGACATGTAAAGCTAAATGAATCATAGAACTTTTTGGATGACAAGTTTATTCATGGCTTTTCAACCTTCAATTATAGCATGTGGGAAAATTAATGCAATCTTTGGAACAATTCTTCATTTTCTCACTGGACTGGAAATTATGGAAGTTGCTTCAATTGCAGCTGATCTTTAAGGCCGCATTTTGCATATTGAAATTGTGCATATGGAGCCTTTTTCTTGTCTTTGATATGATGATGTCCCTATTTTCTCTCTTTTCTCACTTCTATTTGTTGAAACTTATATCAAAATAATTTTGTTAAGCATTTTTGTTGAAGTGCATTTGATAAATTGCAATGATGTGAACAAAGATGCTTGTGGAGACATTATTTTCTCCTTGAAAAGTAAGGTACACATTAGTTTTGAATGACTTATAAAAAATAACAAACAAGAAGCTATAATAACAAGACTGAAATGAAATAGAAATAGGACTTAGGGACTCATTGCACCTTAGTTGTGGTCAGGCTATAGAGATGTTCTATGTTATATCGCTGAAATCTAAATTGTTAGTACACCCCATCCTACAGTAGGATTATTTCAACTATCAAGAGCGTCATAAATTACCATGCCACATGGGAAAGCAAATATGACTCCAATAAATTAATTTTGCAAAGAAATTGTGATGAGTGAGAGCTTACCTAAACTGACCAGTAGGCAAATACCATCTTCTTGACCCAAACTGCAAAACTTCCCTTTCTGCATCAACAACTACTTTCTTTTTTTATTGATGAGAAGTAGAAACATTCCACTTGTGAAATGTTGCAACAAAGACATGGATAATTCAAGTGAGAGGACTATCACTGGGTAGTTTATGTCGGTAAGATATCGTCTCACACAAGAAGATAAATAGAGTTATTTCCATCGTCACGGTGGGAATGCCAAATCCCAGTCCCCGTCCAACATTGTCCTAAATATACATGAGTACAGTGAATCCTATAGGACTACCAATGCATATCCCATAATTCCAAAAGTTGAAGAATGAACTCTTATGCTTCTTCACTATTAGGTCATCCTCTTCAAATGGATCTACACCAAATGCTTTTAATGAGGGTTTGTGGCCTCCTTTCCCTAGAGAAACCAGGTAGATTGAGAATAAGAAAATCCAAATCCGATTCAAAATCCTAAAAGAGGTTGATAAAGTGACCAATGTTAATCCCTGTAACAGCCCATTACATGCAGTGTTTGTTACTCAGTCTCCATTCACGAGGTTAAAGAAAAATTAAACAAATATTTTCCAACCCAAAATATATATAAAAAGGTTCTTATATCCATCAAATTTTGCATGAATTCATTGGCAAGTAATTGTACAACTACAAAATTATCAATTTCATAATATTACAACATTAGAAAAAATTCCAGTGGGGTGACAAATACTGGAAGATCAACCTAATAAGGTAGTGATAAAATTGATGCTAACAAAGGATTTGTCCTTCATGATTGATTCGTGGAAGGAATGCCCATGTTCGCTTTAGTGGGATGGTCCTGATTGACTTAATCTTGGGACAATTAGATAAGGCTTCATGCTGACAACATGAGGTTTTAAACTAATTGTTTTTTGGGGACGTAGGTTGGATACTTTGGGTGTCCTACTCATTTATGAGAATTCGAATCAGTGAATTTTAAATAGGAAGTACCTTATCATAAACTCTGTCGCCATTTATTTTACACCTAATGGGTGTGGTTCACTAATTGTTAACCTATCCATCAGTTCCATTTAATTACCCTTTGCCCTGGTTGTATAGCATGAATTTGTAAGGATGGGACATTAAGATTGAATACAAATTTTAGGTTGTTTTGAGCTTATCTCTCAGACCTAGCATATGAATAGAAGGAAGCCCACTCAAACTCCTCATTTCTTAAACATTTTTGAAAAGAAGAAAGTGAAAAAGAAATTACTTACAATCGTCTAGTTGCTATATTCGTAGCTATCTAGTTTGAGTTTCAAAGGAATGAATTCGGTGCAAATCTAGATTGTTTAAGATAAATCATTACCTCTCAAATGTAGCACCTAGGCAGAAGGAAGTCCACTCAAACCCCTCGGTGTATATTTCTTGAAGAACTTGAGAAAAAAGTATGAGAAAAATACAAAAAAACGAGCCAACCTTTAGCTACAGTCTACCTTAGATGTTTAACACATGTTTAACATAGGTTTCAAAGGAATGAGATTGGGTGCAAATCCTAGATTGTTATGGCCAACTATTTACCTCTCAGGATATGTTTATAGAAACACTTTGAAAAATAAAATAAAATACTAACCATCAAATAGATGACAGAAGATAGGGCAATGGTCCAATATCAACCCAAATATGAATATGCAATAAAAGCTCCAAGGAAAGGAAGCATGTTGATCACATCAGACCAGACATTCACATTATTTGGAGTAGTAGTGGTGCTCTCATGCATAACATCTATGGGGTAAGTCACCAAATTTGAAAGAATGTCTGTATAGGCTAACCTTTCTTCTATCTCCACTCTTGTGAAGAATATGATGGTAAAACATATGGACCAGACAACAACTACTAGAATATAATGGAATGTGTAAGAGAATATAATTGTAATGTTGATGATAAAACATTTGGAACAAACATACCAGCTACTACAATACAATTGAATGTATCATATAATAGAATTCATATGAATTCATACTAATTATGATGAGTGATTCTTTGCATTGTCCAGTATGAGTTCTCCTAACAAAGTGTCCATGGAAATCAACAGATCCATCTCCAGCAAAGCCACTAGACGAGGAACAATAATCCTCTTCCATTGTTGTGTGCTTAAATAGTTTCCATTAATTTCCTATAATAATAATAACAACAAAAAATAGGCTCTACTAATAATAATAACAAAGAGGAGATTGTAGTTTAAAGTGACTTTCATGACTAGTTGAACCTTCTCATAAATCTTGATAGGGAATTGTTTAATTGTTTTTTCTTTTTAAATTCTATTTTTGGTCGTACATTCACTTCTTTTTCCCATATTTCATTTATTTTAATCATGTGTAAATGTAAAAAGTAAAACAATTTAGCTACTCCTCTTACTTGATACTCCATGATTAGCTACTTCTTTGAGTATCTCTTGAATTATTGTCATTTACTTTGGAAAAATATCCTTGAAGGTATGATGTCAATAGGAATAAGGGATGTAAGAGTTACAACATGTATAGATTCTCAAGGCAATAAAGAAAGGTGAGCAACCAATGGAAATTTGGGTAGTAGGTAATTTAAGTTTTTTCATAGGATCAAATGAGTCTCTTATGAAAATCAATCAATGAGGTACATTGGGAAGCATTTGGGACCCATCCTTGTACATAACTTGTGATAGGATTTAAAACTTGTGCCAATGTACACAACAAAAATCTTGTCACAAAAAAGTATGCTTCAAAAAAGCCCACCCCATCCCATCCCTATTCCTCAACATTAAAAACACATATATTTTTATGTCATCTAATCCTGTGTATTTTGCTATGGCTCCTCAAAGGAAACAACACATACATTAAAACATAATTTATTTTACACAGTATGGATGATGAAGAGCTCTTATGCCTCTGTTATGCAACACATTTGTACTGGTTAAAAGAAATTGCCACTGTAAGAAGAAGCACTTAACCCACATGGTGTAGAAACAATAAATGTTTCCATATATTCATCGGTCAAAATCTGTTCGCAACGACATTCCACGTTGTAGAATACTTTGTTACATCCATAATAATCAATAAGAAAAGGATGGGAAAGCTTTGAAACCGAAGTTTTAAATACCTTTTGAAACCAAAATCCATTAAAATTGAAAAAAATCAATGGCCTAGCTAAGGGAAAACTATAATAAATTCAATGTGATTCTTCAATATTTAAAGCAATCTCTAACAAAAAACATGGTATGATCATTGTAACATACATGTACATGTAGATGTCCCCCCCATGGCTCAACTGTCATTTGTAGAAATAGCAGGCATTGAGAAAAATTGCAACAGGAAACACTGGAGCCTTTGTATAGATTTGAGGTAGAAATGTAAGATTCCATATTCCATGTTCAATTTGTTTTCGAACAGGATATTGCATAGTTTCGCTCTCCATGCCACAATGAGAATATATGTGTTTTGTGGCCGATTTTGGACCATGGAATGTGACACAAGTATAGCTCTCTGAATGCTCCATTCGAACCTGAGAGGTGAGATTATAAATTAATGTGGAGAACTAATCATTATTGTCTCACTTCGCTTCCCAGAATAACTTAGTTGGGGATCTAACCTCTTTTCATTCCAATGATTGTTCCCAACTCTAGAAAATGTCTTGAGATCCAGTGGAGAAATTGAGATTTTGGCCCTCTCTGGCTTTATGGACCCCTCGAGATTGAAATCTATGAAGAAACAAGGAGCATTGAAGAACTTCTTATTACCTTTGGGCCATTGTTTTGTGGGTGATAAATTGGATAGGTAATCACTCATCATATGAAGGATGCATGGGGATTTCTAAAAAATCCTAGAGATTTTACCAAGCATCATTTTCTCTCCTTGACACTACTAATCTTGATCAAAACACTTTCTTTGTCTAGGAAATAATTCAAACCCAAAAATTTCCCTGGTAGTGGTAAGGGATTTTGTCCAAAAGAAAATTTTGACACCTTGTCAGTTGCCACGTAAGTGTCTTTTAAGTATTCACTAAATGAATCAGAACCACCTCTATTGTGCTTTGGTGTTACAGTTGCAGAGCCAACGACTCTAGCTTTGACATCAAAAAAGGGACTAGTATTGGATCGAATATTGGAATGCACACCATCGTCTTCAATTATGCTCTTCACTTGAAGTTGCATATTGTGTTGCTCAGGTATGCTATCAGGTGAGGTGACAACTGCGGAGTAAAAGCCAGATTCTTTGATTTTATCAGAGGATCCAACATTTGATAGATCATCCACAAGCAAAAAGGACAAATGCCCACTACCATCAGAAGATGCATTCTCCCTGAATGACTATGAAGGACGACGTTCATCATCAACCCAAAATTAGGACTTAAAGTAGAAATTCCATGACTTCATATTCCTAGCCATCAACAAATTTATATGAAGCAAATGAGCCACCTGGCTACTCGAATGCTTCCTTGGAGAGCTTATCTGCTGGTTGATTGAGCTCACAAGAATGTGGGTGAAGGATGACCATTGTAGCAACTAAATGCATTGCCAAATTTGAGACATCAGGGATTGAAGCCACACATTCTACATATAAAACTTACATTAGCCCGGTGAACAACTATTTGAGATTCCCAATCACTTGCAACCTCTTCAAACCATAATCACTTTCCAAATAAAGAACAACAAACTATGTTGAGAACTCGACCTTTCAATTGGAATCAGGTCCCAGAGCATATCTGATAGGAATGAATTGAAATGAATTCATATACAAAACACCACCAATCCCACAACTAGGTGGATGCCCTTGGTTGGCCCCATCAACGAAACCCTATGGGGTATCACAGTCCAGAGTATACATAATCACCATACCATATTTCTTCAGTTTAGGATTGCACTAGAAGTTACTCATGAGCTTAACAATAAGACTAGCCACCACTTCTGCTCGAAGTTGCTTATCTTGAACAAATCAATATTGTGAGCCCATCATACCACACAAAAAAAAGAAGACAAGGCATCAAATCATAGTTAAAGACATCTTCATCCAATAACCAACCTTGTACACATATCTCTAAGCTTTCCTTATTCCAAGATACCTTCAAATAATTTTCGAGCTCTATGTAGGAGCTATCAACCCACTTTTAAGTCTAATGTGCCACGTAAGTAACTTGTCGCTGAGTCGGCCACTGAATCTTGCAAAGTTTATACTAAAAAATAAAGTTTGAAAACATTAGTGACTTTTGAAAATAGGAAACCCCTGTGCATTTATTTCATGGTCAAAGATTCATTTGAAAGAGATGGAACTATGAATCTAATTTCAGTTCTGCTGGATTTGAGATAAAATTTTCACCAAAAGGGAAAATACTTGAGACCCATGATTTTGTCGCCTTCCTCTACAAAGCAACTAACCAACAAGAGTTATTTTACCGAAGTGTTGAAGATTGGAGTGGAAATAAATGAAACTATGAAGAGAGAACATGTGGAAGACGTGGTAGCAAGATTGATCAGAGGAGAAGAAGAGAGGGAAACGAGGAAGCAAAATGAGTCAAAAATCATGGTGGGTTTATCTATCTATCTTCATTTAAAAATTCTAATCTAGCTCTCTTCTCATTAAAGGACACAATATATGAAATATCCAAAAATACAAAGGGAGACACATGCAGAAACTAATAACAACACCCCCCATTATAATAAATACACTAGGTTTAGAAAGTGGCATGGAGTGTGCATAATACCATTTGAAAAAACTACCTTCAATTGCATCAAGAAAATCCCAACCAAAATAGCAAATCAAATTCACAGAAGCACCTATAACGGACAAGGTTTTGAGACTTAAAAAATTTCCTCTCAAGGTACACAGTTGCAAAACATCCATGTGTTTTGTGTTAGTGTTAGTAGACCAAACTTACGATGACTTGACTTGAGCGTTAGTTACAAATGCATTGATGGTGAACCCATTTCCTCTACTATCAACTGGGTAATCCCATATTTCCATTTTTTCCAATAGATAAGTAAAGAAACCATCTGTTTTGAAGTAACCAATGAGTGTCATGTTTAAGAACATTTTTATTACTGTTGGCACTAAAAGAACCTGCCCCATATCTGACTTCCACTTCCCTAGCTTCGATGATTTCAGAAGATATTTAGTTTTCTTGGGCACCCAAATCCATGTAATTTTCTATGGCATCAAAATCCATGACTGTCACTCCTTTGCCTTCCTTGTCTTTAGAACTCAAATATCTCATCATCATCTCTGTCCAATCATCATTTTTTGTTGGATGCAATGGAATGGAGATGAAAGAATGTTCTTTTGGGACGGGTTTCTAATAAATATAATCAATTGTTTCATGGACTGAAAATATATCCAACTGTTCCCCTTTCATGTGTTTCTTTTCATCCTCCCTCAATCTCAGCCCTCCAGCTCCATCAATTTCTTGTTTATCCACGTACAACATGCTCTGGTCACACCTATGACAGCCATAGGTCAAATAGTCCCGAGATACTAGCAGGCACATGGTATCAGTTAGTCGATTCAGCTCTCCAGGGATCTGAAGAGAAAAAAGGATGGTGCATTTGTGGTCTTTCTTGAAATTATTAGTAGACTTGAGGGTCAAATTGAGAAAAATAAAATAAGGTACGTTGATTCACGAACTTGTTACCTATTTTATTTACAAGGACATACACCATAACCTATTACAGGTAGTGCTATGATGTTTGCTCATTATTATATTAATCAAATACAAAGCTACAAAGGTTGAACTCCCAAAGATTGACCACACAGATGATTTTCCTCGTAAAGAAAGGGAAACAAAGAGGAGAAAATGATCCAAACATAAATCCTGCAATTTGGAATAACCAGCAAAATACGAGATTAGAATAGAAAATACGAGATTAAAACATAAACACAAGAATAAACTTGAAAATAATTCTACACACACGTAGAAATCCACGATTACAGAATGCAATGCATAAATTGATCGTATAATAGAAACATCATTGAGTTATATTGACTTGCTGAAAATGAATATATAAATCATCACATCCCCCTCAACTTAAGACCTAAAGCTTTCTAGAGGAAAACAAGAATAGCATAAACCATTCCATCTACACTCATAACGAAATATGTCCCTGCCATTATGAAAATGGCCAAAAGGGATTAGAAGGAAGTAGGTGGAAACCTTATGAAAATGGTTGAAAGGAATTAGAAGTAAGTAGGTAGAAACCCTTGTGAAAATGGAAAGTAATTAGAAGGAATTAGGTAGAAACCCCGAACAGTGGTAGTCCTGACAGAACAAATTCGCATTAGATGGAATAAATTAAGGAGTTGGTCCACAGTTACAGAGTCAGTGTTGGAATATAATGGAAAAAATTATTCAATCATCTAACATTAGATCTAATGGTGTAGACCAGTACACGGTGGCAGTTGGGGGAGTTATTTTCAAAGGGAACGCCTTATGGCGTAAAAATAAAATTAAACATAATTATAGGGAATAAAATAACATATAAATACAAATTTGATGTGATATGTACTTTTCCAACTCTAAATGAATGGAACACACTATGTCTTCCCATTTCCATTGGCCTCAAAACCTAGCCATGGATTGACCATACTACTTCAAAATACATTACGATCGGGACATTAAATTACTAATGCTACATCCTACTAAATAAAAAAAATGGTGTGATCCGTATTTTCCCAACTATAAAAGTGAGTATGAAGAATCCAACACACTCTACCTTCCCATTTCCACCCTCACAAGCATTAGATGAGTCAACCAGAAACCCATCCTATATGCATTTGCATAATCTAGCTAGCCAATTAGTCATTAAAAGGTGTCCAATACTTCCACCTCGTCTTGAGACCAAAGGTTCATCATGATCAACTTCTGGACCTTTTTCAAATAAATATTGCTCAATAAGAAAGTCAAATCTTAAACTTTTACATAAACTAATAATTTAATTTGAGATGTGATTTTTTTATGGGTAATAACTAATAAGTCTACACCATTATAGTTTGATTCCTAAATGAATGTTTGAGGAAAATATAATAATGGAGGGAGGGAAGTAACTGTTGGTAAGAATAGTTATTTACATATTTATTTTGTGCAAAGAGTTGCTTAAATTATGGTGGGAAGAAAATCATGGTGAATATGTTATTTACCCCAGTATGAACTATTTTAAAGGCTTTATTTTCGGAAAGTTTTCTTGCAAAGCTTAAGAATAAAAACACTATGCAATTTTGTTTTTTTTTTTTTAATAATTAAATCATGCATGAATAATGCAACCATATCCCTAAATTATGACATAAATTATGTGAAGCAGTTGTCCACATGGAATTTTGTTGTGCACATGCTACAATAAACCCTTCAAGTTATGTCTATTTAAATCAATAAAATATTTTTATTTTTATTTATTTTTTATTATAATAATATTGTAAAATAAATATTTTTTTCTAAAATTAAATAATTTAGCATTAGCTAACACTAAATTAGTAGTCTTACCTTCTCGCGTTTAATAAAATTTATAAGTAAACTAAGATTTGTTTACTTAGGGTAGTTTTGGGTTTGAAGATGAATCTTTAAGGTCGTTTCGTTTGTTTTAGTTTAAATAATAAAAAATTTAAGGTTTCTTTATTCAATATTATGATAGATCTGTGGCTTGGATACATTTTTTGAAGGAACTGGTAATAGCTAAAATTCACAAAATTAAGATGGTAAATCAAGTAGATCTTATTCGCAAAATTAAGATGGTAAATCAAGTAGATCTTATTGCGGATTCGCAAATTATAATGGAGTGTTTAGAAATATCATGGTACAAAAGATGGCATGAAGAGGTAGTCAGAGAAAACATGATGCAGAACTAAACACAACATAACTTCAACTTTACATTGCCAAAGTTTGGTTTTTATACATTGCAATCAAGTTTCTCGATTTTGATTGTCGGTGGCTTCTTCAGGAAGCTATCTGAAGTCTTCATAAGCCTCGAGACAATCTCATGAACTCTTGAGAAGACTCCCTACCTAGCACAGTCAATGTGGAAGGTTGGTTGGTTGGAATAACTGTTTATCCAACACTCCCCCTTAATTCCAACACACAAAATATCCTATAACACAATACATAAGACACACACATGCTCTTAATTGACATGCCTACTGGTCTAAGTCTCAACTAGGCTTACAACATAATCTGGATTTTCTAGAACACATAACTTACTTCTACAAAACTCAAATTTGGCCTATCTAAGAGGCTTAGTGAATATGTCAGCTACATTCTCATTTGTATTACAATATATTAAATCAATTTCATTTTATTGGACCTTTTCCCTTACAAAATGATATTGTGTGTCTATATGCTTTGACCTTGCATGACATACATGATTGTTCGCCAATTTGATGGTGCTTTGATTATCACATCTGATCACTATAGGTTCTTGTTGACCTTCACCAACATCTTCAAGTATCCTTCTAAGCCGGATAACTTCATAGGTGGCACTGCATAATTATTTCTACTCTGCTCCAGTTAATGACAAGGAAATTGTTGGTTTTTTCTTATTGCTCCATGATATAGCTCCTAATCCTATATTGAACACATATCCAGTGGTGGATTTACTGTCATCTAGATTTCCGGCCCAATCAAAATTAGAATGACATGTCGATTCAACATTACAATCATTAGTATATTCAATACCAAAATTGGTAGTTCCCTTTAAATATCGAAGGACCCTTTTTGCAACTATATAATGGATTTCATGAGGCTTAGCCATGAATTGAATAAGTAATCTTACTGCATAAGCAATGTCTGATATAGTGGTAATGAGATAATTCAAACATCCCACTAATTTCCAATGTAATGTTCCATTCACTTCTTTTGTTCCATCATCACTTCTCAATTTGATATTTTGTTCCAATGGAGTACTCACTGCTTTACATCCATTCATATGAAACATCTTTAGTACTTCATTTGTATATTTTCTTTGTGTGATTAAGGTTCTTCCATCATCTCTCCATACTTCAAGACCTAGACAATAGTGCATCTAAACAAGATCCTCCATCTCAAATTCTTGTGATAACTTCCTTTTTATATCTTTAATCAATTTATTAGCACTCCTTGTTATTATTAGATCATCAACATATATAGAGAGTAATACTATAACTCCATTTCTATCTATCTTGACATACAAATTAGGATCATTTTTTCTTTTCTTAAATCCTTGCTGAAATAAGAATTTATTGATTTTCTCATATCAAGATCTAGGCGCCTGTTTTAGTCCATACAAGGCCTTTTTTAACTTGCATACAAGGTTTTCTTGTCCCTTCTTTAAAACCCTTCTGGTTTAATAAGATAAATCTCCTCTTTTAAGTCACCATTTAGAAAAGCTGATTTCACATCTAATTGATGTAGCTCCCAATCATATTTAGTTGCCAATGCTATCATTATTCTGATTGTATTCATTTTTGCAGCCGGAGCAAAGGCATATTCATAATCTATACCTTATTTTTGTGAATAACCTTTTGCAACCAATCTTGCCTTATACTTGTCTATGCTACCATCTGCATTAAATTGTGACTTACACAACCATTTTGATCCTATAGGAACTTTATTTTTACGTAATTATGTTAAGTCCCAAGTTTCATTTTTCGTTATAAAGTCATATTCTTCTTTCATAGCTTCCATCCATTCTTTATGATTTTTAGCTTGTTCATAATTTAAGGGCTCAAAAATAGTCATTACTTGAGACATTAAAGCATAATAATTATACGTGATAGGGGTTGAATTTTTCATGTTGACGTTCTTAGAGGTTCGTTACATTGTGGAGTACCTTCTCCTCTTCTTCTTCTCCGTGGAGTGCATTCATTACTTCTTTGTGGACTTTGACTTCTTGACATGTCTTTTGGAATATCCATGCTTTCTTGAGCTTGAGTTGATTCCACAACTTCTTCTTCTTCCTTAAAGGTGTATTAAGGATGCTGCCATACATTATGTTCATCTTCTTTATTTTTTTATCTGCATGCTAATGAAATATAAAATATCTACTTGCAGAGACCTTGTGAGTACTTGGATCATACATTTTATATGTTTTTTGATTAGTACAATATGATCCAATAAAAATGCATTTGATGGCCTTGGCATCTAATTTTGTCCTATCATCTTTAGGAATATGAGCAAAGGCCTTGCATCCAAATATCCTTAAATGACTAACTTTAGGTTTAAAACCATAAAATGCTTCAAATGGTGTTTTGTGCTCAGGATACTTAGTAGGGCTTCTATTTTTAAGATATACAATTGTATTAATGGCTTCAGCGCAAAAACTATTAGGAAGTCCTTTACTTTTTAACATACTACGAGCACATTCAACTAATGTTTTATTCTTTCTCTCAACTACTCCGTTTTGTTGAGGTGTATGTGGTACTGTAAATTGTTGCATAATTCCATTTTGTTTGCAATATTTGATAAAATCTCTCGAAGTGTACTTAGCACCTTTATCGGATCAAATAATTTGAATGCTCTTTCCTATTTGCTTTTCAGCCATATTCTTGAATTTTTTAAAGTATTAGAACACATCACTTTTATTTCTTATAAAGTACACTGAGGTGTATGTAGTGCTATCATCAATAAATATAAGAAAGTAATATGCTCCACCAAGTGACTTAGTTTGCATTGGACCACATACATTAGTATGCACTAGTTCAAGTATTTCACGTTTTCTTCTATTTTCATGCACAACAAATTCTTTCTTATTTTGTTTTCCTACACATGAAAATGTACATTCATTTGGTATATTTTCACTAGGAAAGGTGAGGTGCTTCATGATTTGGGTGGTGGAGAACTTTGTGTGTATTCAAATAAAATAAAAAAGGAAAAAATTAAAAGTGATCAACTTTGGTGGGGATGAGCCCAAATTAGTCCATTGTTTGCCCAAGTGGGGATTTTACTTTATAAAACACAAGAGTCTTCTTCAGACAAAAGTATTGTAGCAACTTGCTATGAACTTCTTTATCTGAACCCATTACCTTCCAGTAACCAGACCCCGTTAATCTGCAAGGCTAAGGGAATTACATATTATGTCTAGGAACAAAGAAGAATGATTGTCTCTCCTCAAAATCATTAGAAAAAACTACAAGATAACTACGTCAATTTATATTGTGAATAGTTATTTTCAAATTCAATGCACGAAAGAAACAAAATTGAAGACGAAAAAGAGAATAATATGAACAAGATGAAACTTTTGTAATAATTAATTGTGTTGGAAATAGTAATTACTACCACACACAGTGCAGTCAATATTAAGAGTGTGAGTTAATTTGAGTTAGTCTAAGTTAATTTAAGGTCATACTATATTTGGAAATGCTAAATTTAGTGTGAGTTTGCATGATGAAGTTAGTCAAAGAGAGTTTCAGTTGAGTCATTAGTTAGAAAGAATAAATACCTTACATTGGGTTGAATTTTAAGCAATCAAATTACATGTTAATACTAAGAGTAGCTCGTATTGTTTTGTGTGTGTGAAATTTGTGCCTTACTTCCTTTTCCTTTCCATATAATTAGTATCAAAGTTGAGATCAAGTTGAAAGATCCGAGAGAAAGCTCATGTCAATAGCTACAATCTACATGAGAATATAATTTTTTTATTTTATTTGAAAAGCGTTGCAGTAACTCACTCAAAAATTCTAAATCCATGTTATAACATTGGTGAGGAACAGGGGAATTCACTTTACACCTCCAAACTTGTAACGTTGGTGAAGAAAGGGAATTCGTGTTACACCTCCAAACTTATATTGCTAGTGAGGAGATGGGAAAGTAACACAAGCCTCTGTGTATCGTAAGGCGTGTTATCTTGAATATTGTTTTTTGAAAGGGCTATAGCAATAGACGTTTTCGAAAGTTTTAGTTTAGAGCAGGTTTGAAATTTGAAAGTTTTTAAATAAAGTCAAAGCGCCATTTAAGTGTGTGAGTCCTTGTTATGAAGTTTTAAAGCTTTGAAGCATCTATCAAATTTTTTTTTATTGAAGAGTTTGAGTCCTTGTTATGAAGTTAAAAGGTTTCTGTTTTTTATTTTTTTTGAGAGTTTGAGTGATATTAAAAAGCTAAAAAAAAATAAATATTATATTAAAAAATAAATAAAGGGTTTGAAGGCTTATTTAAAAGTTTTCTTTTTATGGTGTTTTTTATATTTTAAGAACAAATATTATATTAAAATAAAATAAGGTGTTGGAAGTATTTTAAAAAGTTTTCTTTTTATAGTTAAAGGTGTTTTTTATATTTAAGAAACCAGGTTACATGGGATGAAAAGGTTTGAAAAGGTGCCTAAATAGTTGTTTATAAAGGGATAAAATGAGCTTCTATTAAAGGTTTGGAGATAAGGAATTTAAAAAAAGAAGTGCATGGTATTAATAAAAAAAAGTTAGCTTGTTTTTGTTTTTTATTTTTTTATTGAAAATAAAGTTTAGGGTTTTGCAAAGGGTTTTTCATCTGCAAACTTTTTCTGGTTTTTCAAGCATGATAGTGTCTTGTGTTCAGATAGATCCCTCTATGTACATGAATCCAATGGAGAATCTGCCTTAAGGGTGCACATATTAAAAATCATATTTTTTTCGAAGGCAATATTGTAGGAAGCCTTGTGCAATAAAGAAAGTAAATAAAAGACAAAAGAAAGACAACACCCATGGGTCACAAGGCGAGACTAAAACAGATCAAATGAAGAAATCTAAAGGAAGGGGAAAAGATTGTTTCCATTTTTAGAGAGGTTCATGTCGCAGCTGAAAAATCAAGAAGTCTAATAAAATACAGAAGAGCAATCGAGGTTGATTGGTGTAATGTGGATCTGCTACCACTTCTTATGTTTACTGGTAAAAGTTTTGATTTTTGGGTTGTCAAAATGTGAACTTTTCTTCGAGATAAAGAGTTAATTGAGTATCAGTATAATAACCCATATGATGAAGTATGTGATGCTTTAGTATTGGATTTTATAAAACAACCATTGGATGAGAATTTTTTGTGAAAGGTAGTAAAAGTAAATCTTCCAAGGAAGTGTGGAAGATCCTGGAGGAATAATTTGGTACAAAGCAAAGTGGCAAACAATATGTGTCACAATCTGTTGAAGAATCAATAGAGAAGTAAGCCACAGATCTAAGATTAGATAAGCAAGACTCTGGGAGAAAACAAAGCTTAAAGAATCCCACTCAAAAATGGATGATGGCCATGAATACTGTAAAAGTGAAAATGTGACAAAGATTACAAAGAGAGAAGTTGAAGCCTCAACTACAAGGAAAATACCTTCTAGTGGAGATTTTTAGTGTTATAAAATTGGAAAAAAAGCATCCGCTAAAACATCCATTTGGGATAGCGGAGGTTTTAATGAAACTTCATTACAACTGAAAAAGATTGGGTGGCTAGAGCTTCTAGCAAATGTGTTTTTTTTCGATGCGCTTAATGGAAAATGTATCACCGATGTGCTACATACATAAAAGCACCGAGTGACATACATAACTAAAAGCACCAAGACGTTGAATGGAAATAATGCCAGTGCGTAATACATATCACATTGGTGCTAAGAGATAAAAAAGCCCTGGGGCATTCTTCTAAGGAATGACACTGGGGCATACAAATAATAATTGTTGTGTGGTGATTTTTTAAAAACTTGCAGTGCCAATGTGTATCATTAATATAAAGGCCCTGATGTGTTAGTTATACAAAACGACCAATGCTATTAGTTTTCATGCAGCACCGGGTTGGAAATAATATTTTGTAGGATCGAGGAGTTAGATATATGAAAGCATTGGTGCGTTAAGAATTACAATGCATCGGGGCGTTAATCTCAAACAATACTGGTGATTGAAGTCATAAACACATCAGTGCTCTCGCTTTCTTAAAAGGCACAGAGCATGCAAAAATATGTCATCATGGTGCTTCTATATAACACAATTCACCTATGCTTTTTTATATTATAGACGCACAGATTTTTTGAATGAGATTTTCTCTTTTTTGGAAAGATGGACTTATGACAGTGCAATTATTGTAATTTTTTAAATATGTTATTCGTTGAAAATAGACGTATATCTTATAATAGTATTCATATAAATTAAAATTTGATTAGTTCATTTGTATATGATTTTTGGATTAATTTGTTATATTATCGGATTTCCTATCTCTTCATTATAATATTTAATCATCCATATATTTAATGAGTGGTGTAATATTTCATAGTGACATTAGATAACACAATAAAATAAATTAAAATTTATTTCATTATATTTCAATAAGAGGCTCTTTGTCATACAAAATGAGATTGCTATTGGTAACCCCTTGTCTTTCAATTGGGACACTATGTCCATTACATTAAACAAAATATATGATTTTCATAGACAATTATTTAAAAAATACAACAGGTTGCATTGATATTCAAATCGATCATCATTCCTTGTTGGAATTGTTGTCACTTCTCGAGTTACTTCCATGACTTCGGTTATTTGGAGGAATGTTTTGTTGATTGCATCAATTGTTGTCATATTCTTCATCTTATTTCATCTGCAAACATAAAAATAAAGTGTAATGAGTGTATCTATATTGACAAGAATAATGAAAATGTGAATAAATAACATACATCAACGTAAATCAAATAGAAATGTACAAGAGAAAGAAGCGACTCATAAATTGTGCACATGGTTTCTAAACCAAGTTACATGCCTTGTTGCAACAAGTATTCTGTTGGCATAGTTTCATACTTTGTTTCCTACATGTTTTAAGCCCCATTATAAATCATAGTTTCAATATAAAGGCTTTTTTTCTATTAATTATAAACTCATAGAAGTAAAATAACATTGATACTTACAAATTCCACAATTAATTTTTGATATGCCAACATATACTCACAACCCTTATTTAACCCAGTGTCAATCAATTCTTTTGATGACTCTTCTTTGTATATTAACACCTATTTCAAAACATTCAAGGATGGTTGTCATAAATTAAACAACTTAAAATATTAAAAAATGAAACCTTAAGTTGTTACAAAAAATATTAACAATTGCTAACAAACTTTGAAATCAACCCTTCTCTTCCTTGTCGTCATTTTTTATGTGCTAAATGAGTTCCATCATGTTTTCTTTTTTGCAAGAAAATACTTGAAAATTAATATTTAATGCTAAATTATTTTTTTATATGTACAAAGTCAATCATGATTACATACATTTGAAGCGTGTTGTTGTTGAGATGGCTCCTCCTATGATGCAATTATGTCCATTTCTTTCACCATCTCCTTATATATATATTTTTAATAATGATATATGAAAAGGTGAAGCATGGAATTGGATTACACTTTTTGGCGAAAGAGGGTGTGTTTGGGTGGAAAAAATGATAACTCGATAGAGCCATTTAAGCGCTCAATCGAGCTTCTCAAGCACTAAAAAAATAGCTTGATCGAGCTATTTGAATTTTGAAATCAAGCGCTTGATCGAGCTTCTTGAGTCCTTAAATCCACAATTTCAGCAGCCCTTCTGCAAAATTTCCTGCAACACCATTTTGTATCCTAGTGGACTTAGGGCTAAATTTGTCCTTAGGTGGAAGAGTTTATCACATTGGATTCATGAAGGAATCCTCTATCCAATGGAATATGAGTTTGACATTTTCGAATTATGATATTTTTCATCTAACTTCTTTTAAACATAATACTTTTTTTGAATTGTTTTAAAGAGGTTGAATAAAAAATCAATATCCTAAAATATACAAAATGAAAAAATTTCAAAAAATACCACTATCTTCGTTTATGTGTCCTCTTAAAAGGGGTACTTTTGTTTTTTCAATTTATTTAAATAGTTGAAAAAAACCTTACTTGAACACATGTGTCCGCAAATTGCAATTGAAATATTACTTTGCCAACTTCGAAAAATAATAAAAAATATATTTTTGCATAAAAAATAATATTTTAATATGAAAAACTTAGCTCTCTCGTGTAAATCATGCTCACATATATATAATATAATATATAATATATATATATATTATATATATATATTATTAATATATATATATATATATATATTAAAAATTACACATTTTAAACCAAGTTATGCTAAGTGGACACACATATACCTCTTAATATGTGTGAAAAATTGCAAGAACAAGCATTTCATTTAATGGAAAATTGACATATTATATGACACTAAATATTTTTGCAAAAAATATCATTAGGATAACAACATAATTATCTACAATTTGTATTTTTACTTTGAATTAAAATTCACAATGCTTATATGAATTTTGAGGACTTCAATTCGATAAAAAAGGAAAAACTTGAAATTTCATCACCACATTTGGCCGAAAAGGATAACACGTCTTCATGCTTTCACCCAAAAAATAAATAATATAAAATCGATATTAATAAATGAATGGTTTATAGCAATATATACATATAGTTCTAGAAAATCATTTTATATAATTAGGAATATTACCTTTTAAATGATTATATTTTGTTGTTGTATGTTTTTTCTATTGTAAGTTCTACATGTTTCATTGAGCATTGTTTTATGTAAAAAGTTTCTTATCTAACTGCTTTAAAAGTTGTGGACAGATTTAAAAAAAATCTAGCAGGTCGTTATTTATCCATGTAAGGCTGTATAAGCAATATGAAAATATAAAACGAATGGAGAGTGAGTTGAATGGTTGGATAATGTATACTTGTGAGTTGGTTGTTGTAAATCTCCCTTAAATAATAAAAATGTTGATTATTTTTTCCCCATGGATGTTTTCCTCACAAGGAGGGTTTTACCACGTAAAACGTTGTGTCAATATTTGTGTTTGATTATTCTGCTATCTTTTTTATTTATCATTATTTCCTTTAATTTCAATTTTTTTTCAAGTTATGTTTTCATTGCTCAACTCAACACGTGACATCAAATTTTTTGGAAAAAGTTTGTGTTAATGACAAAGATGAAAAGTGTGAAGTTTGAAATTGAAAAGTTCAATGGGAGTAATAGCTTTGAGCTATGGAAGGTTAAGATGCAAGATATGATCGTGCATCAAGGAGTGGCAAATGCGTTTTTGGGCAAGGCAAAGAAACCCATGGGCGTGGATAATGACAACTAGGAGGACATGGATGCAAGATCCCTCAGTACTATGCATTTGTGCTTGGCAGATGATGTTTTGTTTAACATCGTTGGAGAGAAAATAATTGCAGGCTTATGGACCAAGCTAGAAAGTCTCTATATGACAAAGTCCTTGACAAAAAAAATCTACATGAAGCGGCAATTAAATAGTTTGCATATGAAGGAAGGTACAAAGATATCTGATCATTTGAATTATTACAATACTCTTTTATGTCAGTTGTTCTCTGTCCGAGTCTTGGAATCATTTTGTAACCTCTATCAGTTTTAGTTCTACCGAAACCATTGATTTTCATGTTGTTATGGTAGATTTTTTGTATGAGAAACTCCACAGAAATCTAGCCTTGAAACCTAAACATCAGAAGCAATGGTGGTAAGATGTCGATCAAAAGAAAAAATATCAAAATTCGAGAGACATGTCATGATCAAAGTTAAGAGGCAAGAAGAATAAGTTAAAGTGTTAGTATTATAACAAATCAAGGCATCTTAAGAAGGATAGTTGGAAAAGAAAGGAACAAGTTGCTAAAAAGGACTCTACAAAGGAAGTTAATTCAGTTGAAATTAGTGCAGGTATTGTTGATGAGGCATTGTCCACTTCTACTTTTTCTCAACATCATCATAATTGTTTGCTAGATTCTGGTGCTTCCCATCATATGTGTGTTCATGGGAATTTCTTCTCGTCATACCAATCTATTGACCACTATGTGGTTTTCATGTGTAATGATGTTACATGAAAAATTATTGGGATTGGTAGTGTTAGGATTAAAATCTATGATGGTATTGTTAGAATGTTAAGAGAGGTGAGGCATATTCTTGAACTTAGAAAGAACTTAATATCTTTGGGGGTGTTATATTCTACTGGTTATAAATGTATAGTTCAAGGTGGAGTTATGAAGGTGATGAAAGGCATCTTGGTAGTCATGAAGGCTAACAGGTTTGGGAACCCTTATAAGATTGAAGGAAGGATAGAAACACATCATGCAATAGTAGCATTTGAAGGTGCAAGTGACTCTACTCATTTATGGCATCAACACTTGGGTCATATGAGCGAGAAAGGGTTGAAGGTATTGGTTGATCTAAGTTACTTCCAAGCTTGAAATCTCTGAATTTGAGTTTTTGTGAGCATTGCATTTATGGAAAACAATCTAAACAGAAATTTAAACAGGAAAACATGTTAGTAAAGGCATCCTTGATTACATCCATTCATATCTTTGGGGACCATCTCCTAAACTCTCTTTTGGAGGATCTTCATATTTTGTAACATTTATAGATGATTAATCTAGAAAGGTGTGGATCTATTTATTGAAAAGAAAAGTTGATGTATTTGATGCTTTTAAGCAGTATAGAGCTTTGGTTGAAAAGATCGCTAGCAGGTCAATTAAATGGTTGAGAACTGACAATGAAACCGATTTTACTTTAAAGGAATTTGAAAATTATTGTAGGGAAGTTGGAATTGAAAGACATAAAACTACGGTTTATACTTCTCAGCAAAATGGTGTTGCTGAACGCATGAACAAGGCTCTTCTAGAGAGAGAAAGGAGTATGCTCAGTAATTCCAAGTTGTAATAGGAATTGTGGGCAAAGGAAGTTCTTACAACGTGTTATTTTGTAAAACGGTCACCATCAACTGCAATTATCTGTAAGATTCTAGAAGAGGTATGGACAAGTCAATCTTATGATTATTCATATCTTAAAGTTTTTGGTTGTGATGCCTATGCTCTTACTCCAAAGAATCAATGTTCTAAGTTAGATCCAAAATAAAAAAGACTTATATTTGTTAGATATGGTGATGGAGCAAAGGGATGTAAATTGTGGGATCCTACTACCCACAAAATCATCATTAACAGAGATGTCATATTTGATGAATCATCACTCATAAAATCAGATATAGATGGTGAAATGAAATGGGAAAAAGTACCACAGATTCAACAAGTTCAATTGGAAACTCAATCATCTTCAAGGGAGGAGGATCATGAAGAAACTCCTACATAAGTAGATGAGGATACATAAATTTCTTAGGAAACTGAGGAAATACCACAACAAATTGTACGAGGTTGTACATAGATAAGATCTTTTCCTAAAAGGTATGATGATTTTGCTACATCTGTTTCTTTAATTGTTAATGATGGAGAACCTAGTTATTATCAGGAAGCAATGGAAGTACTTGATAGCGATAAATGGAAAGTAGAAATGAAACTTGAAATGAAGGATCTTGGAGTAGTAAAACAAATCTTGGGCATGGAGATACATAGAGATAGGAAAAATTGTAAGTTGTGAGTATCACAACAAAAGTATGTGGAGAAAATACTTTTGAGATTCGGTATGAATAATGGGAAACATGTTCAAATCCCTTTAGCTTCCAATTTCAAGCTTTCTTTAGGTTTGTGTCCTAGGAATGATGAAGAAAAGGAGTATATGCATTGCAGCATAAGCTAATGTAGTAGGATGCTTAATATATGCGATGGTTTGTACAAGGCCATATATTTCACATGTAATTGGTGTTGTTAGTAGATACATGGAAAATCGAGGTAAAGAACATTGGGCAATAGTGAAATGGTTGCTTCAGTATCTTCAAGGCACAAGTAATTACTGTATCACCTATAATGGTAGTAGTGATTCAGCTTGTGGTTATGTTGATTCAGATTTTGCAAGTGACTTGGACAAGAGGAGATCCGCTTCTGGACATGTTCTTACTCTTGGAGTTGGAGTTGTTAGTTAGATGTCAAAGCTTTCAAATGTAGTTGCTTTATCCACTACTAAGGCATAACACATAGTTGTATCACATGCTTTCAAAGAGGAAATTTGGTTAAAAGTTTTGCTAGGTGAGTTTGGAAGGATGCAAGACAAGGTGAAAGTTTTTTGTGATATTCAAAGTGTTATTCATTTGGTAAGGAATCCAGTGTATCATGGTAAGAAAAAATATATACATGCTAAATACCATTTTGTAAGACACTATTGATGAAAGTGGAGTGGCGGTTTTGGAAAAATTCCATACAAAGAAAAATTGTGCAGAAAAGTTCAAAAGACTAGTCTTGTCAGAGAAGCTAAAATGGTGCCTAACTTCTCTTGGCTTGCAAGGAAGGTGATAAATAATTTGGGCATGATATATCAGGTAAATTGTTGTCAAGGTGGAGATTGTTAGAATTTGTCAACTATTTCCATATTTTCTTGGGATAATAGCTAAGATTGGTTCCTTTGGTTTGATTTGTTTTTAATAATCTAAGTTTTTTGGAAAAAACATATAAAAGGAACTTCTTTTTTTTTTTATGTAAAAAGTTTATTATGTAATTGCTTTAAAAGTTGTGGATAGATTTACAAAAAAACTGACAGGTTTCTATTTATCCATGTAAGCCTATAGAGGCAATATGAAAACATAAAACAAATGGAGAGTGGGTTGAATGGTTGGATAATGTATGTCTGTGAGTTGGTTGTTGTAAATCTCCATTGAATAATAAGAATATCAATTATCATTGCCCCGTGGATATTTCCCTCACAAGGAGGGTTTTACCTAGTAAAAGGTTGTGTCAATCTTTGTGTTTGATTATTATGCTATCTTGTTTAATTGGCATTATTTTCTGCAATTTCAATTTATTTGTAAGTTATGATTTCGTTGCTCAACACAACAAGTTTTATCATTACTATGCTCACTTTGTGCTTGATAAAATCCATGAGGTTAAGAAGGATCTATGCAACATGAGATTATTTCCTTTGGACTCCAACTCATCATAGAAATTAGGAACTATTATAATTCGAGTAGATGTGCCTGATAGATGATTCCCTGTAGCATCATATTCATGTTTGCAAAGCCTTAGATCCAAGAAAAGAAAATAATGTTAATAGCAAGGTAACCAACATATTTGGTAGCAATCGGAGATGAAATGGCTCAGAATGTGGTGCTGAAGCCATACTATGTCTACACGTGCTTGAGTAAATGGAGCTTTTTTCAGGCAACCCACGAAAACACGAGTTAATCTGGGAAAAACCATGATTAGTAGTTGATATTCTTGGTGCGAGACGAAATTCGAAAGGAAAATGGTAGGCAATTGGATTCAATTCAATTAATTGAAGATATGTGAAGATATTTTTTAGGTATCGCAGGAGGTAGGGATAAAATTTTAAGTGTGGAGGGTGGTAACAAGAAACATGTTTAAGCTATGTGACACTCTCATACAACCTTTGACTGGTACAGTGGTAGCTTGAAATGAATAATCTTTGAAGAGAATATATCAGAGAATTTCATACTTCATGGAAAATAATGCATGTGTCTAACAAATTATCCAACCGAACATACTACAAAAAGGGAGTTAATCCAAAAATGAAAAGTCTTAAAACATAGAAATGCAAAAGATTAAAATAGTGGATAGTATGAGTATAATTGGCATAGGTTGAGTGGTGTGTGTTAGAGAATTTTAAAATACAAATGTTAAAGCATTCGAGGCAAATATTAATTACTACCGAGTAAATTAATGATTAGTTTAT